>WBNO01018678.1:199423-331347 GCA_013400575.1 Peucedramus taeniatus
TTTGGTCTATCTGTTTAGTTTTCCCTCTGTTTGGCAGCACAGAGCACTGTGGCAGTGAGGGACAGACCTGAGCTGCTCCCCCAGATCCTGGGATCCTGTCACAGCAGTCTGAGTGTCTGAGTCTCCCATTTTTGGAGAGGGGATTCAATATTGAGCCTGTGTGCTGAAGGGCAGGGCTGGAGCTCTGAAAACAGCTGTATTCCAGAAATTCACATGCAAGTTTCCCCTAATACCAGAGGATGCACCAACCCCAGGCTGATTGGAACCAGCAGCAGCACTTTGCAGAACTGGGGGCAGGTGTCTTCTCAGTGCCAGGGTGAGATGTGCTGCTGCTGTGATATGCAGGGCAATAACACCCCACCAAAAACTGAGCATTTTACTGAGGAAAGAGTCCCAAACCACTGTATGAACACAGGCTATCCAGTTTTAACTGGAAACATACCAAATAATTAGATTTCTTCCACTTACTGACTGCCAGCAATGCTCTGATCCTTCATAAATCATAAACCAATCAATTTAAAATACTTTTATTGTGTTAATCTGTCTCAAACAGGGGTTACCCTGGCAGAAGTTTATACAATGGCTTGAAATGGGAGCTGTGATTGCAGAAGAGGAGGACTGTTAAGAAAAGTAATTAATGTTATTGAAAATAGAATTTGTTCCTGTGAGGTGGGAGTGCTGATAGAACACATGAGCTCCACTTAGGTTTTGTTGTGTGAGAGATTACTTATTTTTTAATAACACTGCAGGCAAATTGTGATGGAAAACAGAAAATCACTGGAGTAGAGATGTTTTTATTTATAGTATCTTAAGAAAAATGCAGGGTGGGTTCTATGTGAAATAGCTGTTCTGCTGTCCACTGGCAAAGTTATGGAAGAGAAAACCTCTAAACTGATGCTGAAATTAAATAATATCTGTTTGATGTTAGTAATTTCCAAAATGTCACATTTAAAATTTAGAATAACATAAATGTCATTAGCTTTGACATCTGAACTTTATGATTAAATTTGCTTCCCCTGCCCCATCTGACAATAGAATATTCTTTACATTAAATAAAGACATTTTAAAGAAAAATGTATTTCTAAGCCTTAGGTCTCTTCAGGAGCCCTGGAAAGTATGGATGTGCTTTGTCCTCAGTATCCACAGATGCAGGAAATTGTATGTGAGGTGCTTGTGTTCCTGCAGCTGAGTGACAGCCTGGGAATGTGCAGTGGCCTTGGGTCTGCCTTTATTTTAAGAAGGGTGAAGTAACCCTCTGCTGTTAGTAAAAGCTGGGTTTTTTTTGTTCTGTCAGTGAACCAAAATAATCAATTTGCTTGTACAGCTTTGCTGTGGAGTAGTGTGCCATTTTTTGAACACTTGCATTCTTGACTGGGATGCATTTTAATTCTTTTATTTTAACATTCTTCTGTCTTCCAGGGTTTTTCCTCACTGCTTTTTATGTACAATAGTTGAATTATATGGGCAAGATAAGGATGCTGCTCACTGAAAAGTGTGACAGACTGGCATTAACCTGTCCAGAACTGTGCCTGATGGAGCAGATACTGGTTAGATGAATTACATATTTAGTCTCTAAAAGCTTTTCAACACTAAACCAAAGCCCTTCACTTTTTCTAACAATGAAGTAGCATGAGATCAAAATCCTTGTGCATTTTCAGTAAACCATGGTCAACAGGAAGGCACCAGGATTACACAGGAGTTTCTGCCTTTTGGAGGGCTGGAATGAGCTGTTCTTGTTCCTTCAGCTCTGGTTTCAGGGCTGGTCCCTCTCCCTTGCTGCCCGGGCTGACAGGCTCTGGTGTCCTTGGTGTCCCAGCACTGTCCCCTGGCTGGCAGGCTCTGGTGTCCCTGGTGTCCCAGCACTGCCCTGGTGGCTGAGGACAGACTGCATGGAGAAGGTTATTCTCTCTGGCCACCCAAGGAAGCTGCTCTGGGGGCTCCTGGATGAGGCTTTTGCACTGTCCCCTGGCAGAGGGTGCTCCCTGACCCTCAGTTCAGGTCTGTCTGTACCTCAGGTAANAGCACTGTCCCCTGGCTGGCAGGCTCTGGTGTCCCTGGTGTCCCAGCACTGCCCTGGTGGCTGAGGACAGACTGCATGGAGAAGGTTATTCTCTCTGGCCACCCAAGGAAGCTGCTCTGGGGGCTCCTGGATGAGGCTTTTGCACTGTCCCCTGGCAGAGGGTGCTCCCTGACCCTCAGTTCAGGTCTGTCTGTACCTCAGGTAATTTATCCTCTAAGGCAGTGCTCATGGATTTGGTGTGCAGGAAGGAGAAGACCAGGTCTGTTTGGAGATGGGAAGCAGAGCAGGGATGATTTGCACCAAACGTTGCTGCTAGGGGATGTTTGCTGCTTTTGTGGGTTTATTTTCCCTGGAGCTGCTCTGTGGGGCACTGGAGGTGAAAGGGCTTGCTGGGGTCCCTGCCAGCTCCTGGCTCTAAGGCTGATGGTGGCTGTGGGAGAGCTGCCCTGTCTCCTTGTGCTTCTGGAGAAAACCCAACTGCTGAGCTGTGCTGGGCAGCAGGGAGCTGCCAGCTGGTCCTGGCTGGAGCCTGGGCACAGCTTGGGGACCAGCCAGGGACCCAGCTGGGGGTGGGCACCCTGGGAGGGCTGGAATGGGGACAGGACATGGCCCCGTGACAGGGGCAGAGTGCTTTAGAAAGGGGATCTAAAAGGCTTTTATAGGTGTTGGTTCAGAGGTCACTTGTGCTCTTTATTGTGGTTTTTATTGAAAAATCCTTAGCAGAGCCCTGCAAGTGATCACTAACTTGTCAAAGTATCCTTTGAGCCTTTGGAAAGATATTGGTTTTCAGATCTGACCTAGTGGAAACCTACAGATCTTCTGAGTTCAGGTTTTTCCCTTGCCCAAGCCCACTGGCAGAAGGCCAGGGCTCTGAAGCCAGGATGTTTCTCCTGAAGATTTGAGGCCACTGGGTTTGTGATAAACCCATTCTCTTAATGTTTGCATTCACCAAATTAAAAATCCTTTTTCCTGCTTGTAGATCCCATCAATGGATGGGACTCCTGGAACCCCTGATGGGTGGCTGAGGTTTTGTCCAGGATGGAGTTTTCAGCATGGAAATTGGGTGGGATTGGAGACATAACAGCCCAAGTGTGTGAAACTCCCACTAGGAACTGAGAGGGGCAGTGCAAGGAGAGGATGGTGGGGAGTGAATCACAGGGAGCAAACTTCGTGTCTCTTGCTCAGGAGTGAGGGAATGATCACTGAGAGTGATTAACTGAGACAGAGATGGCAAATCTACAGTGGAGCTGTCACAACTTCTTTGCTGTCTACTGCACATCACCAAGGGTGGAATCTCCCTAATGCAGAGGGTGGGGGAGGAGAGAACTAGACTGGGCTCTTGTTTTGAATCAGAACTCCAGGAAGCCAATTGCTGCTTGGAGAATTAATTTGGCCTGGTGAATGTCATATTAGCACATTCAGAGCACAAAATGCCCTTTCTGAAAATTTCTATTGATTATTATGACAAATGAAATATTGCAGAGTATGAACACAAATGTTATTCCTCTTCAGCAGAGATATTACAAAATTCTGTATAATTCTAGTGAGACAACTGCTACAAAGGGGCTGGTGGAATCTTTTAAATGTGGAGGGGACTGATGGTAAATCTCATATATGGGAGTTTCAGAGTGAAGATATTTCTGTTTGAGCAATCTCTGCCTGGGTGAATCATACTGAATGCACACCAAATAATTCTTCTGCTTTTCCAGGACTTTTATGACTGAGGCACAGGTGACATTCAGTGATTTCAGTGTGTGTAATTCAAGCATCAGTTTTGTGGCATTTGTGTCCTTAATTAAGAACTCTGCCCTGCCTAATTTCAGGAGGCCCTTCTGGGAGTAGGTTATCACAGGTGTTGTTGTCTGAGAGGATCAGGTTTTATAAGCTATACTTTGACATGATGCACACTAAGCATGAACCCTGACTATGCACACACCATTCTACTTGGGCTTTCTTGCTCACACCATGCCTTTTTTGTGTAGTCCCTGAGGATATCAGGTCTGATTGGAGTTATTGGTGATGCTGTATCAGCAATGAAACTGCCTGGCTGAAACTTGTCACTGCTGCAGGGAAAGGTAATCCAGCAGAACCCAGCTGTTCTTGTTCTCTTAAAGAACTGAAACTCTTAAAGAAACTCAGCTTCTCTAATCTCCTGCCTTTCAGCTGGGTCTGGGACTGGCAGTGACTCTGAGATGTGGCAGATGTCAGAGCCTCAGAGGTTTGAGCAGGAGGAAGAGAATTGGGGGGAGTATGTAAGACCCATCTGAATGATTTGGCTTGAAATGTGAGACAGCTGAAGAGTTCTAGAAAGATTTGGGTTGGAAGGTGATGCTCAGAGAAAGTCTTGTTCCAAAGCCCTGTCATGGGCATGGACACCCAAGGTTTTGTGAAGATTTTACTTAAATGGAAATACTGTGCATCTACATTGCAGCCACTGATGCAGACTTTACAGTGTCAGACTTTGGTGACTTTACATGATTGGATTAATCTTTGCCTACAATAAATTTATGAAAATATATGAAATGTCTGCATCTATCTTGCTGCCACCTCATGGCTCTCAGGAGACTGACATATAAATGCCCAGGAAAGATGGGGAGATCAGATGGAGCATATTGCTGTAATCTGCTGGGATGGCTTCCCAGGAAAACTTGATTATTTTACATAATCCTGTCAAAATGCCTCCTAAGGTAAAGTAGGAATGTAGCTAAAGTGATTTTTTTGATGTCAGTCTCTCCCTATCCTTGCCTTTTTGTATGGCTCTTGAGCTAACATCTACCCCATCTGTTTTTTCACTCTGAGATTTGTTTACACTTACACAACTGCATTTTAATTTTGATGTCAGATCTTACTGGCAAGTGCTTATGTGTATGGAATAACTCTAGCCCTTCAAGAGGTGAATTGTAAGATATCAGAGATACTGCCAGGATAAATGCACCTGCAGTGAAGTTTCCCAGCCTCCAGACTGTGATAAATGATGCTTCCTTCTAAATTTTTGATGCTAGAAGAAATCTTGAGGTTATATTAAATTGTGCTTTTTTTTTTTTTTCATTACACTTCAAAGGCTGTGTCTCTTGCCAGGAGATATTTAGAATAAATAATGCTTAGCCTTCTAGCACTGCCTCATGATTGTCCTGGATGGAGATTAAAGAACTTGAAATCTGAATACTCTCCTTGCCCCACCCCCTGTTGCCCCTCCCTGAGTGTAAAATCCCAAACTTGCTCTGGCTGCAGTCTGGATTGAGACAAGCAGTTAAGAAATGTCAGATGCTCAGGATTCCTGCAGCTGCCTCAGAGGAGCAGGATGTGCAGTGCAGCCAGGAGGGAGCTGTGCTGTCTGTGCAGTGTCACCTCAGAAGGTATTCATCCATCAAATGACACGATTCAGTGGCACTTAAATGCCTCAAGCAATTACTTTGTTGTCCCATTTATTTATGATTCATTTTAAAAATTTTTCCTTTTGTGGAAAACCAGTTTAATACTCTTTTCTCTAAATGAAAAAAGCACATGAGATCTTTGTGTGTTGTTTGGGTTACCCAATAAATGTACTCTATCCATAGCAGTTAATATGCTTTGCTTCTCTACCTGCAGCCAAGTAGGACAGAGGTGGTTTTACAGGGAGCTCCTTGAGAGCAGCATAAACTGCTTAATAAATTTAATTTGTCTGTGGAATTGGTGATTTATGGTTGTGTTGTTAGGAAAGCTGAAGAAGTATGATTCTGTGTTTGACTGACTTTGACAGACGTGGCTGTATTCTGTAAGGGAGGCATAAACTGTACTAGCAGGAAATATGGATGTGTAAATGCTGGGGAATACATGTTGGGAAACGTTCTTGACTGACCAAGAAAACTCCCTATACAACTTAAATTTCAATTTTGAAGTTATATTTTTTTAGCTTTTGGTTGAAGCATTGTAAACCAAAAGAGGTGGCAGCTGATTTGGAGGACAACATTGTGAGTTATGTTTCTGTTGGCAAAATGCAATTTCCTTGCACGAGTGAGATGCTTAAAAATGAATGAAGGCTGCTAAAAGTACTAGCTTTGCAGTCCCCCTTTGTTCATAAATAACCAAAAATAGTATTGAGATTTGTATTGGCAAGGCATCAGTTCAACAGACCAGTGTTTTGGAATTTGAGTATTTAGAGGTAGATGGTATGGGTATGTATGTTATATTCAAATGGCTTTGTGGCTTTTTTCTTTTAAATTTTGGGCACTTTAAATATACTATTCCAAGTCTCTAGCTTAAATACTGGAAATAAGTGAAAAATGTTTTTTGTTTTTACAATTCCTTACATAATATCCAACAATGATGTTCTGCAATTCATCCCAATGTAAGCTTTATTAAGAGTCCTCTGCATTACAGCAAAGTTGGTCAGTAGCTAACCTGGAAGATTTTTATGTTATTCTTTTATACCAGGGACAAAGCATTAGAAATGTGATCTGATCTAGCTGTTCTTAGACAGTAATGCCTTTAAGCAGGGAGGGTGCATTGTTATTGTTTCCAGTTTTATGCCCATGAAGGTAAATAAGCCAGACCCTTTTTTAAAAAGAAGCCAAACAATAACCCCAGAACACCCCCAAAGACCCCACTGAAATCAGGGTGAACTTTAAAGAAAAAGTATGAGCAGAAAAGGCTCTAATGGTATGGATGAGATTAACTGGTAATTAAAAAGCTAACAAATTTGAGTTGAGAGGTGGATTAATTAGATAAAACACCAGGAAATCTAATTTGCTCAGTTATTTATTTTTTATTCCAAGAAGATTTTATCGTGGCTCCTATGAAGCTCATAGGAGCCCAGTCAGATTTCACTATACTCCTGTGTAATGACCCACATCTCTTAAATTTTGTATGTGTTACAATTTATTTTATTTATAAATAAATTTTATATATATTATAATTTATTTTATTTATAGATAAAAGTACCCTTAAGATCTAAAGAGAGTATCAAGACCATTTCATTGGCAGTTTGGTGCATTAATGCTGAAACTGCAGGAGGCAGAATTTCAGGTCTCATCCCTGAAATACACCTGGGCACCTAAAGCAGTGCATTTTCATAGTTGCCTCTCATTTGTAAAAAATATATTTCTCTGTTCATGAAATTTGAACTGGGTTTTACCACTAGGTACTCAATTCTTTACAGGATGCAAATGCAGCTGCCCTGTCTGCTTAAATGTGCTTTGAAATCTAATTGTTGTCCTAAGCACTTTTCTTAACAGACACCTTAGAAAATCCCAATATCCAAAATTAAAATTGCATGGACTGAAGCAGGGTACCAGTGAAGGCTCTGCTGAAAACCAGATTTGAGTGGGGTTACATGAAGCTGTGCAACAGGGGGGAGCTTTGTAATGTGGGTGCACAGGCAGAGTTTTACTGAGTGTCCCTGTAGATGGAAATGAATTTAATGCCCTGTGTAAACAGTCTGATCTGGCACTGATTCAGCTTTATCTTGTTTTATGAGAGTACATGAGGACTGAGAACTTGCAGGGCTGTTCCAGGCTGGAGAGGGGTTGGATCCCTTCTCCCATCCATCCCCACAGGACCCGTGCCCAAGGTCAGAGCCCACAGCTCCTGGGAGCCCACACCTTTTATTATTTATAAAGCTATTTCACCTTTTAGCTCTGCACTGAAATTTAAAAGCAGGGACTCAAGCAGATCTATGTGGAATTAGGACTGGGGGATTTATTTTCTGGAGAAGAAATTTGCTGAATTTTTGAGGAGACAGATCTCTTAAACTTGGGTTGCATCTTTTTTCAGACATAATCCAGTATTCCATAAGTGGTAGAAAACTTTTCAGGAATGTTGATTGTTAAACTTTTGAAATGGATATTTGCAATTAGATTGTTCTTAAACTTCTGGTCCTCAAAAAGCCTTCAGAGGTTGATCTGAAAAGGGAATTTACATTTGTATTCCTTTGAAAAGCCTTAACATTCTGCTTTTTGCATGAGTCAAATGAACTTCTAATACAAATTTTGGTTCTGCTACCAACCCAATATATACATTATTCATGCAGATCTGCATCTCCAGATAATTATAAGGAACATCCTGAGTAACATCAGAGGTTTTTATGCTGGTGTAGGGAAGTGACTCATGCAGCAAGAAAAGCTCCTCATGTTTCAGCCTGTGGAGTTTGATATCCTAGAAAGGGCTTGCATGACCTAACTGTTGTAAGTGAACTTTGTTGAAAAAGGAAATTTCTGTTCTTCCAGAAAAATCTGCCTTTGTAGGTCCACTCTCAGATTTTGGTATTGAAACTACAGATGAGATCTGAATGTTCTTAGGTACAGCAGATTCAAGCTAATAAATTTAAATTAAAGGGTGAAAAAATGGTTAAAAATATTTAAGGGAGGGTGTGGAAGGGAAAACAGAGGCAAAAGAGGAGAGTCCTTGAATGGTGGGTGGTACAAGCAACAATTTCTGTTCTTAGGAAAGGAGCAGTTGTGAGCAAAATTTTTGAAATGTGTAACTTTTAATAAGGATGCACAAAACCTAAAAGCTCTTGGGAAATATCAGTTCTATAAGTTGAGGGATTTAATTAAAGTACATCTACATGGCTTTGTTGGAAAAAACCCTAGGCAAGCCTGGAGCTTTCTCCTGAGATTATAAATTTGGATACAATTGCATTAATTTAACTTCCCTAAACTCTTTAAAGATACCTGATTTAGAAATCCACAGTGCTTTGATTCTCAAGCACATGGGTAAGAATGGGCAAAATGAGAAATTTCAAAGGCAGATGCCAACAGGACATAATTTTCTTGGTCCAGAGTTCTCTGGGAAATGTTCCAGGACCTGAGGATTGATGTTTATTCAGTGATCCCAAAGTAACTTAAATGTTTAATATTGTTTGGGTGTGGCAGGTGAGTTGTGTTAAATAAATCCTGATTTTTGTCACATGCAGTGCAGTCTAGAACATGAGCTGTGAGAGATGTTGAATGAAATGTATATACTGGGGAAAAAAAAATCCAGTAGGGACTCTTGGAAGGGGAAAATCCTGGACAATCAAAGGAAATGTGGTACCCCAGAGCAACAGGAACATGTGGCACTCTGGGCAATAATGAGCAGAAATTTGGGGAACAAGAGGCAAACATCTGTTGCAGATAGTCCTGGAGACTTTTAAAATGGAAGTTGCAAAATTCTAGGGTTTGGGGAAAAAATCATAAAATGCTTCAGAGGTTTCAGAGTGTGTCTTCAAGTGAGAAACATATACATTCAATCCACTTAGTGTATAAAAAGATTGAAAAGTTGTTTGATTAAAAGGCATTCATGGGGATGAAATACTGGGTGTTAAAAAGGCTCTGGAAATTAATGCAGAGATACACAATGTTTGTAACTGAGCATGGAAAGGGGGCTGAAACCAGAGTCAAATAAATCCACATTAGATGGAAAGGAAAATACATTTGTATCCATGACAGAGGCATCATAGGAGGAAAAAGTCACTACTATATTTTTTTTTCACTTGTATTGCTAAAACAGGACCAAATAACTTTTCTGGGAGATATTTTAATAAAAGATGAGTTCTACTAATAGTACCAAAAATCAGTTGTCAGCTCTTTTTTAGTGGAATGGGAGCTAACCCACACCAGGTTCAGGTGCACAGATGATGGCCACGTGCTCTCCAGGTCAGCAGGACTTGAGTGAATAAAACTCTTTACCTTTCTCACAGTATTCTGGTCTTTAGCTGAAGTAGTAAATAGCAATCAGGTGTTGATCTAATAAAAATATTTGCCCAGGGTTAGCCAAGTCTATTGATGCAGAATGTCTGCAGTGCCTGCTGGTCTGCTCTGATGTGTTTGTCCAGTTCGGACCAGAATTTTCCTCTTTCAGCAGCTTAGATCCTCTGCAGCATTCAGAGATTAATTTTCATGCCCTCTCAGCCTCTGACCAGGTGTTACCTTGCTCCTCTTGATTGAAATCCTGCCTGGGTTGACCTTAATGCATCTCCCACCCTCTGTGGAGTTACCTGCTGTTCTACATTTGAAGCTGTGTAACTTTGCTGGTCAATATTTCTATTCCTGTCTGCAGACTTTTAATTGCACCTTTGATCCCTCAGCCTTCCCAGCTGGGTGCCTGGTCTGTGTGGCTCAGATCTGCTCTGTTTTGCCCTTTTGCTCTTCCAGCTCATCAGTTTGCTCCTGTTCAGTGGCCTCTGTGGGTGGCTTTGCTGAGCATCTACAGCAAAATCCTTTGTTGTGATATTCAGGCATCTCCCTCCTGCCAGCAATCAAGTGTTTGGGTTAGAAGATATTTTATAATAATGTTTTAGGTTTTTTTTTCTCCCTCCTAATAACCCTCTGATTTACCTGCTATCATTTCTGTCCTGCTGCTCCTGGTCTGTAAATGCTGTGTGAGTCAATTTTTTGTGCATCATCAGTATTACAAAGCCTCTTGTCCACACCAAACCTTTCAGGAGCTGCTGGGACCTACATAAACACAAATCCCAGCTACACCTTAGTGCCACAAAGGCCTCTGAGGTTCCTTTTGCCTTTTACCAACAGAGTGCATGTTTTAATCCACCCTCTTCTGTAAACATTTTAGGCACTAAACTGACTGCTGTATCCAGAACTTCTGATTCTTCAGGTTCATTTGACTGCAGCCTTGTCCTGCCTGGTTGTGGGTGTGAATGTGGATCCTCAAGTGCATGAACTGAGTCAGTTCCTGAAGCCTCAGCTCAGAGCTGATGTGTTCTACACTGTGGTAATGGATTGTTCTGGCTAATTCTGCATGCAGGTGTTAAAGCAGTGCTGAGGAGGGACAGGTGGGCAAAGCTGCAAACTGAGCACCAAGCTTCTTCCCAACTGTGGCTGGCTTGCTACTAGAATTAATAAGTTCCTTTGCTCATTCTGGTTTCAATTTACTTCACTAATGGCAGAGATGGGATGGGAAAATCAATGGATAATTAGCAAGTTTACTGATCACTGCAGCACGTTAATTATTTGTAATTGTAATACTGCTGCTGCCATGTGCATTTTGGGCAAAACCCACATGGAAAGAAGATTCCCTATGTCCCCAGGTAGATTGGATGACTTTGTTTGTGTGGTTTTGTTATTGTTGAGCTTTTTTTTTTTTTTCTTTTTTTTCCTTGTTTTGGTTTTGTTTTGTTTTTTTTTTTTTTTTGTATCCGTTCTGTGGGCTTTGGCAGCACTTTCAGCACTGGCAGCCAGGCTCAATCCAGGAGTTCTGAATGAAGAAACTTTGGCTTAATGTCTTCAGTAAACATGCTTGAGCCCCAGGGATTTTTTTGTTATGCAGTTGAAATCTAGATTTCTTTCTGATAGCTTGCAATTGTTTCAAATAAGTTTTTTCTAGTTTCACAGAAGGCTGTAAGTGACTTGGAACTCCTACCAAACTCTGGCAGAACTTTGCTGGGAGGGAAAGTTCATTTCTGTTTACCATGTGCAAAGCTCTGTTTTTTTTTCCTCAATTTAAAGAGAGATCTTTGGTTTCACTCCCCTACCTAAGAATGCTTCTCTGTCTACTGGTTCACAAACAAATGCTGGAAAATAGGTTAAACTAAATGAAGAGCTACCAATACTTAGGCTTAGCTTATTAAGGTGATTCTTTATTTACTAATTGCCAGTATTTCCACAAAACACTTGTGATGGGTATTTCTGTGGCCAGATTGAGAGACAGGATAAGCTCAGGAGCCTATCTGCTGAAATTATGTAATAATAGCATTTATCAACTTTTCTATGGGTTGGCATTTGTGTCCAATATTTAATGTTAGGATTTTATAGAAAGAGGTGTGATAAATATTTTAAGTAGTCTCATTTTATTGCTGAAGTATGTAGGGTAAAATCTGTGAAGGGTATGTGGGAGAACATGAGCAAAAGCATTTGCCAGGCTGCTGGGCTCATTTTCTGTTAGTTTGCTTCTTTTAATTTGATATGAAAATGGTGTAAAGTGGAAAAGAATCAGATCCATTTAAGGAAACCAAATACATTCTTCATGTTGGCATGTGGGATGAAGGAATAGTTTTATTTGAGCAGAGAGAAAGATCTAAAGTTCTATCAAGTCCCACACTAAGAATTTAGAGCATTCTTGTTCATCCATCCTACTTTTGCTTGAGAGCTGATTTTGGCTTCATGTGCTTGTAACTGAAATTTGATGTTGTTCATATTATAATATCATTGGTATGCAAAATGGCACACACTGACTGTTTGATTTGTAAATGGCTGCTTTAAAATGGATGATCTTGAATATTAATGAAGCAGGCTTTCAAACAAATTGCCATTTTCTTCTCCTTCTCCTGTCCCTTTTCTTGATGTAGGTGCAAAGGGTTTGACAGTATGGAAATTATGAAAATAAGCAAATTCATTTCATCAAGTGAACCATTAATTATTCATTAACTATTTAAAAAGCAACATCTCAGCTCTGTGTGTGTATATATATAATGTCATTCACCATCCACTCTATATAATGTTCTCTGTCTTGGTTTCAGTAGGTGTTCATTATTAATTTTTATCATAACGTAGTCAAAAGACTCTGGTTCCCTTCATCAGATGCTTTTGAACTGATAAGACATTGCTGCTCCTGTTCTAACTACATGGGCATTTTGAGTGATGCATTGTGTGCAGTGCAAGCCTTTTATCAAAGCAGGATGCAGCACAGCTTTACAGCTAAATTTAAGTTGCCTTCTTACTTAAACTGAACATTCAGCTCATCTTGTGCACTCTGTTCTGTAGAGCAGATTTGTTTCATTCCACTTTGATTTATAGTCTCAGAAATCTGTATTCCAGCCCTGAAGAAGAGATTAGAAATTGCATTGCAATGAACTTCTTCAAAAAGGTCAAGCTTTGTCATGTAATGAAGTAAAAGAAAAATATGAAGTAGAACTTGTTTAGAAGCAAATTATGAAAGAGTTGTGAAGGTTATTCTGTCATTACTAATAATAAGGTATAAAAATGAAAAAAATCAGCACAGCAAATGGCTTTCAACTCCTGGATGGGTTTCAGTAGACTGTCCTAGGCAGAACCAGGGTTGCTTTGACTGTAAATCCAGGTGTGAGATCTAATGCTAGGATGTCATTCTGAGAACCTTTGTCAGCTGGTTGGCTTTACTTGGGGCACTAAAAGTGTTATATACTTACAAGTGCATATAAGACTTATGGAAGTGGGTTTCCTAACTCTTGCTGGACTTCCAACATTATTATTTTGACCTCATCTCACAGAATATAAAGCTTCTTACCTGTGGGTTCTGAATGTCATGCAATTAGATGCAATTGAAAATCAATAATGTCTGAATAAGTGATGTTGAAAAATTACTATCAAACATCCAATCAGTTAGACAGTGCAATCATACACTGGGCTAAGCAGGAGGGGGGGAGGCCATTATCAGCAAAAGTTGTGCAGCTTTCAAAGAGAACAGATGCCCAAAGACAAAGCTGATAATAAAATCAGAAGCATCCCAATCTATATAATTTATTCACTTTACTAAGCTCTTGATCCAATTTGCCATATGTTATGGGATATAAATTTTAAGTATATGTTCTGTTTTCTTTTATGCTCTTATCATTATACAAAAATATGAAAAAATTTCCTAGGAGAATGTTAAGGATCTGGTGGGAGCAAGGACATTCCAGAGGTTCCTCCTTTGGCTGTAACCTGGTGAGTCTGGCAGCCTGGGTTGGTGGTGTGCTGTCTGGACTGAGAGTGGTCAATAATTTGCCACTAAACTGCAACCCTGAGAGCAGCAAAGGGAAAAGGAGGCTGGGATCTGAAATGACAATTTGCTTTTCCTGCTGAAAGCTCTCTGGGGCAGTCAGAACCTGGGTGAAATATTGGCTGCCACTGTTTTTCCCAGAGCTTGCCTGCATGGGGGGGTGCAGTGGTTGTGGCTGTGGTGGGGAGCTGGCAGAGCTGATGCACCCACTGAGCTCTAGAGGGAAGTTTGTGGCAATAAATAAACATTCTTGGCATAGGAAGTCTGGAATCATAGAAGTTTTTGGTGGTATCCTGCTCTGTCAGCTGAGTTAGCCTGCACTTGCTAGACCTCTGCAAATCTGTGCTCCATCCAGATGTGCCCTGCTCCACTGCCAGGGAGGTTTCTCATCTGCAAATAAATATTTCTAGATTGTAATTCTCCAAATGCTAACTGAGGATAGCAGAGTTGCTTTGTGTTTCATGTCCTGGAGGGATCTGCCTGTCACGGGTTTTTGGAATATGGGAAAATCATGTAGGAATGGCAGGGAGCTAGAAGCTAATAGGGAAACATGTTTATTTTCAAAGAATAACAGAACACTCACTTGAAGTCAGACAATCTAGAGATGTGTTCAGAATGCATAATTCAGCAAACACTAAGGAATAAGGCTTGAAATATGAAGAAACAAAGCCTGCAGTTAAGTTAAATATCCAATTAAGCTATCTGCTTGGCTGCAAAACATCATCCTGACAGACAATTTGTTCTGGGCAAGTCAAACATTTCAGCTATGAATTTATACAGGGCAATTAAAGAAACTAATCTATATTTGATGTGTAGAAGTGGGAAATTGGAAAGCTTCAGAATTAATATGGAAGTTTAGACTGTGTGGACTTCCCTGCAGCCTTGCCACAGTATGGGGAAGGAAGAAGTGATTTTCTGGATGACCCTGTAGTGTCATTATTCTCTGTAGAATGTCTCCAGCAGGACAGTGCTACTGATTTCTGATTAATACCAGAGGTGCTGAGTGCCAGCTCGGTTTGAATAGCCAGACACAAAAGAAACATGCACAAGGTTCCAGATAATTTGTGGAATAGACTTGCCAATTGTTTTGCTGAAAGGGAATCATGAAGACTCTTGCCTGAAAGATTTGCTTTGTTGCTGGATCCTGGGAAGGGGTTTTCCCCTGACTGTAGGATGGCTTCTGGCTCTCAGATGTGCAGCTCAGCTGGTGGCTGGACCCTGGCTGGCACTGCTGGAGTCACCAGCAGCATCTCCCCCTGCATCAGGGCCAGCACAGGGCTTCCCAGCAGGGTGGGGCACTTTGGGTTTTGCCATCCCAAGGCTGATTATCTGATTATCTGATTATCTATGGCTGGCCCGGGGCTGGGCTGCTTCTGCCCACAGGACAAGAGCAAAGGGAAAGATTGTGCTGAGGAAGGCATCCCAGAGTTAACTCTGAACCTCCAGCTGCTTCTAAAGGAAGCAGGAGCAAGGAACAATTGGAGGAATGAGAAATGACAGCATCTGTCTCTGTAGGACTCATTTCAAAAACTTGGAACTTATCAAGTGTTCAGCCTGAATGCATGTGTTACTACTGTCTCATTTGCATGCTAAGTGTTACAGAATGCTCCTAACTTTCTCTTGAAAAAATGTCTGTTATTAATTTTTATGAGATTACTGTTTATATGAGGATTCTGATATAGAGCTGAGAGCCTATTGGTATTTTTAAGTATTCTTTTTTCTGCTTCATTTGTCTCCTCTTTTGCTTAAGAAACTGCTCTCAATTCCTCAACTTCTAGTGAATAAAATTTTTGCACCTGTGGGAAATTCAGGGCATGGCCTCCCTGTCTAAGCTGTAAAATACATGGTACAGCATTTATTCCTAGTGCATAAATAACTGGGCTTCCTCTTTCTTCCCCACTGCCCCTACTTTTGGCTCCATGGGCTTTACTTTAACCAACCTGAGGATCTGTTCCCTTCCTTATCCCTGCAATGCCAGAAACACTGAGAACATGGAAAAGGCTGTGATATTTCTATAGCTAATATTATCTTGTTCACTTGTGCTTCTGGAAGCAAACCTTCTACCCCAGACTCCTTCTCCCCAAATATATCCTGATCCTAAAAATGGATTTTAGCCACCTGAGGTGTGGAGAACTGCATTTGTGCTGATAACTTGTCGATATGGCAAGTTTTAGTTTAATACAAGCTGGAATTGCTGTGCTCTATGAAGGTCTTGAAAAGCAGAATTTATAATGGAAGTGGCAACTGACCAATAGGTAGTGAGGTTATTGAGGTACTGCTATAATAAATTGTTTTGACTTTATGAAATGGTGACATAAAGAAAGCCCATTTGATTTTAGAGCATAATTATCCCATTATTCTACTCTCTAAATTTTGTTTTACTGCTTTCTCCTAAAATAAATTTTATTACAACCATAAGCATATTAAGCCATAAAGCAGTCTGTCCCACAGGCAAGTGTTTGCAGTTATGGTGTGAGCTTTGTGTGTGTAAGACAAGCCATATATTATGTGACATGTGCAGGGACCATAAACTCCACCAGTGACTGAAAGCCTTAATGTACCACCATAATCACAGTTCAAAAGTTTGCACAGGTTTGCCCATTAAACCATTGCTGAACAAGCATATTCAGTACACAGAGCACAGCTGGAAGACCTATTTCCTTCAAGTTTGGAGAAGGAAACAAATAACTGTGATGTTTTTGTTTGTTTTTCTTTTTAGTTCATTGAATTAATATTGGTTGTGTGACTTTGCATCCACAGTTCCTTGAAACAGCACATTTGATGTTTTATTTTGGAATGGCAGTGAACTGAAGACCTGAACTCCTTTGGAACTGCTGATGGAAATTGAGTTGCTGGTGCTTATCCTTCCTTCAGCACCACTCAGGCTGGGTCCAGGAGCTGCTGTTTCCTCTGTCCCCTGTTCAGGTGGAGCTGCAGGCTTTGGGTTTAGAGGGGGCCAAACTTTTAAATCAAAGCAGGTGCCCAACATCCAGACAGGCAGGCTGTCAGGGGTGAACCTGCTGATGTAAAGATGTAATCTACATTCTGTTTTGTTGTAACTTCAGAATGACATGTTGGTTGAGGAAATATTTCCCATTCCTGTGCACCTTGTAGCAGAAGTATTACCCATTTTTGAGAAAATATATAGGTGGTGTAACTTGTTTAGTCAATATGAATCTTCATCTGGTTTCCTGATTTTCAGTTGTTTTTCTTTAATGGATGTGGTTTAACAGCTGCAGGTGCCAGCAAGGGTTGGATCCCTGTTGTGACTGGAGATGTGCCATTAGCAAACACTGCTTGTCACCTCTTTCTGTTTATTAATTTCTGACTCATTGAAATAATCTCTCTGTGGGTAAGGATTATTTTAAAACAATGAAGATGGGCAATAATGTGCTTGGAAGACATAGCCTAGTTATGTTCATCCAAGCAGGCAGTGCCAGATAAAGAATCATAAGGCTCTGCTGTAACAAGAGGCTGAAGTTCATGATTAGCTTGGCCATGCAGGAGCTCTCAGGTGAGCTCCCAGCCCAGCTCTGCCCTGGACAGCCTCTGTTTGCCATCTGAGCCCTGTGCTCCTCATTTGCCTTTGTGCATTGGGTGATATTAATTATTGCTTTCCCCACAAAGCTCTGCCTTGGGAAAATATTGGTGTTAAATGTTCTTTTGCAGCAGGCACCTTCTCATTGCCAGTCTGCCTCATTTTCTGTATAAAGGGGTGAGAGTGACATCAATGTCTGGCTCCTCCAGGGCTCCAGTCCCCCAGTACTCCTCCCTTAGACCTCATTTTCCATGCCATACTGGCCACACCTCTACATGTGGGTGCTCCATCACAAGCAGCCCTCCCATGTGCTGCATGCCCTAAACTGTGGCTGCAGACTTGTTCTGTCTCTGCAGTGACTCCTGTGTGTCACTGAAATCCCTCGTGCCTGTAGTGCCACCAGTGTGGGACCATTCAGATTGATTAGACAAAATGATGAAGCAGGCAGAAAGAAGGAGAGAGATGTCAGTGATGCCAGCTGTCTCCTGGGTGTGATGGAACACACTCCAGAGCTCTTCCCTCTCCCTGATCTCCAAAGGTATCAATTAAGAGACAAATCACAGGCAACTCCTGTACTGCATCATCTACAGAAATAACTTATGCAGATATAACTTTCACATATATTGTTAAAAATATTTATTCACTGTTCTGGTGATTATGAATTCATGTTGTGATGGATTCTATGCATCTGAGAAAGAGCTGAAGTACACTGATATTAAGTGTATAATTAAAGCCATTATTAATAACAAGAAATAAAATCTTTGTAACTCACAAAAAAAAAAAAAAAAGAAAGAAGAGAGGATTGAGGTGTTATGGAACATCTATCCCCTAAAGAAAAGCCCCTTTCCTTCTGTATTTTGTATAAATAGATCCTACCTAAAGCTTGTTTGCTTAGTTAATTCCTGTGAGGTGGGAGAGAACTAAGAGGCTGCATGTGGACCCCCTCACAAGGCAAATACATTATTCATGGGGAGGTATTGACTTGTGTACTGCACTGCCTGTGCTCTGCCTTCAATCTGGAGAGCCATCATTTATCAGTTTGACATTTTCTAAATCTTACCAAGCACTCTAATCACTGGTTGCCTGCTCTCATTGGGGTTTAGCTGGGCATTTGACCTTTGCCAGCATTCCTGACTTTCTTTATCAGGAAGATTGTGTTTGAAAGGGGTAATCTGGAGCAGGTACCCTTTAATGATTAATGTAATGGAAAAAAAACAATGGAGGGTTCTAGGGAAGACGTTCAACATTTTTCAATCAGAGAACTGGTAACATTTTAATTAATTATCAGAAAGTTAGTCGATTGGTGTTATCCCTTCCAAGGATGTTGGGTTTCCCCTCCCTCCACTCCCTGCTTTCACAGGTTAATCTAGGGAAATTGATCTTTACTGGGAATTAAAGTGAATGCACCACTGCCAACATTTTCACAAATTTGGTAAGGGTGAAAGCAGTGAATTCCCAGCTTGGATCTGCCTTGTGCAGTTCATGCAGGTGGTGCCTGCTCACCTGAGGACAGCTTTGGGAAGCTGGAATGTGGAGGAGAGAGGCCAGAGCCAGAGGGAACCTCATCATGCTGAAAACCCTTCCCCTTCAAGTCATGTGGGCTTCCTCCTGCAGTAATGCTGGCTACTGGAAATGAGTGAGAGCTGGAATGCTCCCAGCAAAGATCCTTCACATCCTGTGTCCTGCCCTGTCTGGAAGGAAGCATTCTGTGTAGAGACACAAAATTTATTTGGATAATCATAATATATAATATATATTATATATATATTATATATTATAATATAATCATAATAAATCAAAATGTATTTGGGTGCAGATGGAGTTTGGGGAAGGAAGGTATAGTTACCCTCCTTCCAGATTCTCATCTTCCCATCTTAAGCAGTTTCATCCACTATTTGTTAGGGTGTGTTCTCATCTCTTAATTATTGTAAGAATTAATGTAAGAAATGAAATTACTTTGAAAAAAATAATACATGCATTTGCACATCTGAAAAATGTGCTATGGCTGTCCTTTTCTCTCTTATGTCTCATGTTTTATCTTGAAACAGAAACATTTGTCTGCTACACACTTGGAAGTGAAACACTGCTGGCTTTTTTCCCTCCATTTGGTTGCTTAAGGGGAAAAGTATGCCAGGATGATCTATTGTGGGCAGTTAAGTAAATCCAGCACCAATTTGTATTCTGCACTTTTATCAGTAGAACATTTCTCATGGCCTTATCAGGGCAATTTAAAAATATGCAAACTATTGTCAGGTTCCATGGAGAAGAACAAAAGGATTGGTGAATAATTCAAAGTGAAGCTCTGGTGGTGGGTCTGTCTCCAGCTCTGTCATTTTTCACCATGCTGGGTATAAATGTCTGCTCAGTCCTAGTCTTAGATGTTGACCTTCCTGTACTGACAAAGAGATTCCTTACTCCTCTGACAGCAACCTTTTCAATGTGATCACTTCTGTGCCATACAGTATTAATGGAGCCACAATGAATAATAAATGCTTTTCAAGACAGCCTGCTTGTTTCAATTAGATCATTGGATTTCCCAGGAGTTGTCCCATTTACTGTCAGGTGTGATGTAGATGCTCCTGCTGGCAAGTGCAGCCTGCTGTTGTGAGAAGAAAAGGTAAATGGCTTTGCCTGAACATCAAAGGACACTGTGTGACAGAGAATAAAGATTTTATGGATTGATGCTTGCCATGCAGATGTACATTTGTGTGGTGTAGTGTGTGAAATAGAGCAGGGATTTTTGACTAAATAAATGTGGAATCTCCAGCTGAACAGTGTTAACCTTTGTGCAAGGTAGCTTGGACCTGAGCCTCTGGCATGTGTTGAAGATGAATAAACACAGACTTGGGTGCTTTTTTTACTTTTTAGCACTACAATGATAATTTCAGTAGATAGGACTAATCTGATATTTGGAATGGTCAGGAACCAAAAGCATTCATAACACTTTTCCAGCTGTAAAAAAAAGGACTTTCTCAAAGTCTTTATATAGACCCCAAAAATCTTCCACTTATTTTTTGCATACTTGAAGGAAGGAGGAAAGGAGAAACGTTTTGAGGTTAAACTAAAAAATTTAAATTAGCATGTAGACTGCAGATAATAGAGAGGACTGGAGATGCATTAATGGTGCTGGAGCTGTGAGGGGGTCATGGTTCCACTGCAGGACTGGCTTGCCTTGAGGAGCCCATCCCACCAGGCATTTCCTCCAGGGCTTTGCACAGATTTTGTGTTTCTGGGCACTCACTGATCCCAGCACTCCTGCCTGCTGCTGGGGGTTCAGGGCTGCAGGTGAGAAGCTGCACATAACTAAGGAACTGAGATTTAGCTGAAATGATGGGGAAGGGACTGTCAAATGTTATCCAACACTTCAGACTCCCAACTGATGTGGCTCCACACCAAAAGTAAGTGATGTCTGGAAGCATGGCTGCCTTTTCTGTCCACAGAAAGGAATCCCTTGTGATGTTTCTATCAATAGACATCGGGCAGAAGGGTGAAAATCTGTGCATCTCTTACCTTGCTTTCATTTTGGTTTGACTTGGATTCAATTACTTATGCATTGCTATTAAGCTATGATAAGGGAAAATTTTCTGTCTCATTTAAGTAGCTTAATGAAATATGACCATTTATGAATTTTTTTAGCTGATTATAAAAACTCACAAACCTATTAAGAGGAAATTTAAAATGAAGTCCCTCTGCTGATAGTTAAAGTAGTGTACTGTTAAAAAAAACCCTGCAGGATTCCTGTAGGCATTCCTCACAGGGTAATAAGCAACCCTGGTTCTCCTCCTGTGCAGCAGAACAAAAGCCCTGCTTTTATAGCTTTGTGCAGGGTTTTATGCTTGGTAATAACATGAATTTTTTTCCATTGACAAATTATGTCAGAAGAAAAAATCCTGTTTTCTGGTATATCTTGCCTAAATACCTTGGCTGCCTGTCTTCCCTGCAGGCTGCCTTGTAGGGGAGGAGAGTCTGCAAATAGACTAATCACAGTATTTTAGTGAATCTAAAATTATTTTCTTCCCCCCCCCCCCCCCCCCCAAAGTTTCTTGTAAAGGCAGTCAGTGTATTTCTTGTGGCTCTGTGCAGGATTTTTTCTACCTTTTCATGCTTCAGCCAGGGAATTGCATGTTTTTTATAGAAAGGAGAAAGAGCCATGGTGCTGAAGCAGAGAGAAATGACACAGGCTGGTGACTGAGTTCCTCTCTTTATCTCTACCCTTCCTGGAGCTTAATTAAATTGAGCTTAATTAAAGCCAGCTAAGGGCAGTGTTACCTGTCTGACTGGCACATAAACTCTGGTATGTGTGTCTGTACTTCCTTCTGAGACCAGCACGCCCTGTTGCTGTCCAGATTCTGGTGTTAGATGTGAAGGATTTCTCTGTGCAGGGTCAGTGCTCCTCGGCAGCTGCTGCACAGAGAACCTCAGTGCATCCTGCACGGCTCTTCCAGAACACTCCCTGTGCTGGCTACAGGGAAAGAGCAGGCAGAGCTTCTCTCTGCACTCCATCTCCTCAGGGGCTTCAGCCTGAACTTTCTGAAACGCCTCCCCCCTCGTGGAAGCCCCAGAGAGAGCCCTCAGGAGATGGAGGCAGTGGGGAAGGTGTGGGAGATGCTCACGCCTGGACACGGGTCCGAGGGGAGCCCTGGGCAGCCTCTGCTTCAGGAGAGGGAATGCCTGGTTCAGAGCCCTGAGAGCCTTTGCCTGCCTTTCCCTCGAGGCTGGCAGCCAAACAATGTTTCAAGAGTGCACTGTACCCTCCCTGAATTTCTGAGAGCCTGAACAGTGTGAGTGTACTGAACTGTGCTGTGCACTTCTCCCAGCATCCCTCCCCTGTCCCATTAGATCCTGAATGCTGCTTCTGCAGGGTGACTTAATTGCTTGATGCCATCTTCAGTGCCTGCCTCCCGAGCTTGGAGACAGGAGTCAGTGTTCTAAGTGAATGTGTTTTAAGATGAGTATGTTTGAATATGCTTTAACTGAGTATGTTACATTTGTGAGTGGAGCTGGATGGTGAAAGCCCAGATTTTCCCATGGAGGGAAAGGCTGCTGGATCCTGCTCCCTTAGCTGTTGTCCAGTGGAGATGATTGATCCAGTGAGAGATTTCTTTTAATGGTTGGCAGGACAGGATCAGATCACACCAGCACATCTCTGATAATAAATTGTCACTGTGTTATTGTGTGTGCCTGTGACCTGTGATGAGATCAGATTTGTCACAGCCCTGCAGTGTGAGGGCACAACAAATCCAACAGCCATGGGAACATCCTGACCACAGCCAAGGCACCCCCTGGGGCTGCTCCTCAGGAAGGATCAAAGCATGAGTGATTTAATCATCCTTAATCTGTGACCTGTGTATGTGTTAGAGGAACAGCTTCAGGCTGAGCACAAAAGTAATTCTGAAGGATCCAAGGATCCACAGGGATAACAGCAGAGAGACTTGGCTTGTGATTTCCCTTTCAGTGATACCAGGGCTGGGGTGATTGACATAAAATTATTGCTCTGCAGAAAGGTGTCTTAATTAAATTTACACTGAAAATTCTACAGAAGAAAAAAAAAGTATGACCACAGAATAGTTTGAATTTTGATTTATCTTTGTCATCTCTCTTCTTCTTCTTTCCATGTTTTTTCTTATGACTATTCTTTTCTTTGTTGGAATTTCTCCCAAATTCACTTCAGCCTATTAAGTTTGTAAACATTTACTCAAAGGGGTGATGCAGCTTTACTGGGAGGAAGGGAAGTGCCAGGGTTGTTTGCAAGGTTGTTTTTGAACCAACCAGCCTCGTGTTTCTGTAATGAAAAAAACCCAACCAAACAAAAATAAAATCCAAAATGGAGCAGATTTAATTATGTTGCACACAGTAATTTGGCAGGGAAATAATTTTGAGGAAAAATTTACTCCCAGAGTGCCAGTGAGCCAAAAAAACAGGTAATGAAGAAAGAAGATTAAAAATGAACATTGTTGGGAATATTCTTCAGCTCCTGCATGACAAAAACCAAAGTGATGAAATATAGATATACAAGCAGGTGAAGGTAGTTCATTGCATCTTCAGGTATACATCAGGCAGTCTTTGTCATAAATTTTACAGCACATTTTGCCACTCTGGATATTTAACTTGCAGATGAATTACTTTTGCTTGCATCAAATGCATCATATGTGGATAATATTTATGCAAATCACAAGCTGGTTAAATATTTGAAATAATGTCTCTGTACAGGTTTGATTTTCTGCCTTTGACTTGGTACCATTCTTTTGGGGGAGAGGGTATTGGATGCATTTTGATAAACAATGCTGAAATGACAGATTTAGGCTTTAAATGAAATTGTGTTCCATAAACTGTGAAACAAAGAGTCATAACTTACCCCTAGCTACATACATTTCAGGGAAAATTATCTTTCATGCTTTGATCTACACTGTATCATTTTACTGAGTGGCCTCGTGCTGTATCAATCAAATCCACTGAAGATGGGTGAGAATCTCATTTAAAATCAGAGAATACAAATCATAGATTCATCTGCCTGGTGGAAAGGAAAATGTTCCATGAATCCCAGCTTCATTTCAATTACAACTGAATTATTTTTGTAAAACTCCAGAGAAGAAAATCCTGTAGTCTTGGTCCTCATGTATTTATCTGTTTGCTTTGCTTGTGAGAGCCCTTGGCTCCTGTCCTGAGCACCTCCCACCCCTGCTTGTCCTCCTGAGCATCTGAGCCTGGCAAAAGCAGGATGGCAATGCTTGTTCCCAGCAGGGTGGGTATTTTAAACAGAAAGACTGTTTGAGTGACAGGTGCCCTGCAGTATAAACTGGACACTGGAAGAGTCAGATCCCCCACTGACCTTGCCCCACTCTGTGAAGAAGCTGATTTAAGGAAAATATACAAGGTTGCCCTTTGACATTTTTCATTTATTTATTCATTTCATGTTTTTAGGAGAATGTTTGGAGAGGTTTTTAAATTCTCTTTATTTCCTGTCCTTGATTTTGGACTTTCAGGAAGAAGGCTGTTCCACCCCTTCTGTTCTATCATGTTTCAAAATGTCATTTTATTTTCTTCTTTAGGGTGCAAGAGCAGTAGGGGAGGGGTGTGTGTTGCTAATTAGCAATGGCTCTGATATTGGCATTTAGCATGTTTGTTAGCAGTCTGAAACCTCCAAGAATGTGTCCAAGAATGTGTCCTTTTCCCCCTGTGCCAGTGTGGGACAGCAGCAGGGACACTGCCAGCTTTTAGCCTTACCTTTTTATCCTGGAAGCTCCTGAGGCAGGTGCAAGCTCCTTGCTGAGCACTGTGCAATGCTCAAGGGAAGGACACCCTGAGCTCTGGGACCTCGTGGTATTTTGTAATATTTGTAATAAATCCCACAATTTTCACTCTTTGTGGAGAAGGTCAATTAGTCATGTCCATAATTACCACAGAAAAGCAGCCAAGGTGGGGCACATCCCACAGGGAACTGCTGTGGGTACCTGTGGGTGCAGAAGTCCTTTCCTCCTGGTTCTGGCTGCCTGTGCAGGTATCACAAAATGTGCACACAGCCTGTGGCAGCTGCCTGCATTTTGGCATGAGAACGTGGATTTTCAGAACTGAGATAGAAATACCATTTAAAATGTACTAGGAGGGGAACATCTGTGAAAAACCACAAGAACAACTTAAACATCTGCCCCTCTAGAGGGAAATTGCCCATTTTCTCATTTTATTTCAGATAAATCTGTGAGTGCTGCACTGTTTACATATGCAAATACAGATTTGAAATGGAAGAAGTGACTGATTAATTTAGCTCAAACTCTTAACACGGGATTGTTTTTAATGTTAATTGAACATTTTGTTCACAGGGTTACTGATTTTTGCCACAGCTTGGCCTGTCCTTTAGGTAGTTTTGTATCTTATCTAAACCTGTATCCTGTTCTGCCTCTGGTGTTAAATAAGTTATTCTTAACTCAGGTGAAGGGCACGTTCTCTCTGTTTATTGACAAGGGAGACAAGGGAGAAGAAAGGGGAGAAAAGAGTGCAAGGAGGAGTTTCCAGTCTTGGCACCTGATTGCTGGGCTTTCTTCACTGGTTACTAATTTAAATACTGTGACTGTTGAAATAATTATTTTTAATCTCTGAAGATTCCTTCTAGCTCTCACTTGTGCTTAGCTGGGAAAACCTGCATATCTCTCCCTTTATCTGGTGAATTCCAGCCCTGGCTGAATACACAGTCATAGGAATTCTGCAACATTTTAAAAGCCATTTTCCTCAAGTTTTCTCAAGGGAATCAATGCTAAAGCTTCCAACCTTAGGCCTTTTCCATTAGTTATAACTGATAGAGAATGTGTAACTGGTGCTTGATAATTCTGTCTCTTCAGCTGGGTAATGACTATTTTGAACAAACAAAAAGAGGGCTCATATTTTCATTTAACCTTTCTTTTTCAATTGTTAGTAGTCTATAACTAAAATAATTCCCTGCATATCCCAAGGTGATTTGGAAGTGGGTCACCACAGAGCAAATGTGTGATTAACTGATGGAAATACTGTGTTGCTGTAGTTCTCTCCTGTGTTTTTAGCAGCAATAAATTTACAAGGTTTGGTTGTTTGCTCAGTCTGGGAGGAGACAGAGATTGCTGTGAACAGATGACAGGGTGTCACACTTGGTTTTGTATGTGAAGTACAACATATTGTTAAAATTATGTCTTTAACCTTTGCCTGTCTCTGCTTGTAACCAAGTATCAATTATCTTACAAACACTGCTCTTTGTTCAGCTTATTCTGGCAGATGTAGAGATGTGCAAAAATACTCCTCTTTCAGGAGAGACAGCCAGAATTGTCTTTTTCTTTCAAACAAAACAATTCTTTCCACTTTACAGTATCAGGCTTCCTTAATTAGAGAAGAGACCTTGCTGAAGGTCAAAGCCTGTGACACTCAGTTTCACTCAGGCTGGTGCTACCCAAAGGATTCACCAGCTTCAGCTGTCACAAAAATGCTTTAGCAGTGGAACTGTGCTCTCACTTTGTGTGTAGGAGAGGAAAAGGTATATCCCATTTCCCTGAGACACTGTGTGATTGCTGCCTCTGCTTTCACATCCTCATTTGGAAGTGATGAATTTTTGGACTTTAAAGGTTGTGGGTATATTTGTTGTTGTTTTAAAATTGAGTGATTTTTTTAACTTACTGTTTTGTCTGTAGCAAGACCAGCCATTAGTGTTGATCAAATACATAATGCAGTTTGTGTGAGACTGTATTTGGAGTGTTTTCATAGAAATTAAACCTCTCCCACTAAACTTGGGTTTGAGGGAAAAGATATATTTGCACCATAATGGGATGTAGAAGTGGAGAGCAGAAGTATAAAGTGTGTGCAGACCTTGGAAATGTTGGAACTTCTCTGAAAGTGGGAGCAGCTGTGTCTTCACTCCCAGTGTCCATGTAACAGGAGGAGCTGCAGCCAGGCTGTGCCCAGGATGGATGAGAGCTTGAGCTGGGCTGATTCACACAAGCTCAACCAAAGGCAGCTCTGTCTCTAGCTGGCATAAATGTGTGTTGGTCCATTTTTGTCTCATTAGGGTAAAACTGTTATGTTCTCAAACACCTCCACAGAATCCCCTTGATAATTTCAATATTACAGTTCAGAGTGTATGTTGTAATTGCACAATGTAATATTATATATTTATTAGGTCTTTGTTCTATTTGGCTACAGAGGTAACATTCAGTATATTCGAGAACATCTATTGTTAACACAGCCACAACTTTGGTTAAAAAAATATTTGCCATAGGACTATTTATCCTTTTGAAAGTGAAGTTTGAATTAGGTGGAAAGCTTGCTTTCTGTTAATTAATTGCCTGTGCTGAAGTCAGTAAATAACTTCCATGTTTTTAAATTTCTTTTTCCCCCTCCTCAGCTTTGTAGTTGAAAATTTTCCCAGACATCCTTGCTTGGTAGGATTTTCTCTTGGAGAGAAGTTTTTTTTGCAAACTTCTCTTTCAAATACATTTTTCCTATGATCTCTAAATCATTTGGCATATTTCTATCCTACTGTCAAAATGCAAAAGCTTAATATAGACCTATCAATCTTACTTGTCTACAGTCATATATGTATATATAGATATATAAAACTATATATCTCTATATCTATGTATGCCAACTCATTTCTAGCAGCATAGCTTTCATCTTGAAAATTGCTCCTGTATTTCTGCATCTACTGTTGCATTTCTTTTGAAAATGTGGCAACTATTTAATCTGCTTACTACACCTAAAAAAGCACTTAAGTCCTGTCAGGGTAAGGTGTGGACTTTATAAATATGAAGTGTATCTACATAGAGAATAAAGCAAACATTTTCAAATGGTATTCTCTGGAGAAAAGGCAAAACTTTGCATCTTCTTTATGTGAACATGGAACAAGTTCATAAAGAGTCTGTCACTGGCAAAACTTGTAGTTAAGTTTTTTAGGCACTGTCAAAGTACCTCTACTTCTGCCATTCTGGCATTATTGAAGAGATGCAGATATCAGCTTCATATCCACTTTTCCATTACATTTATGAAACTGTGGGTTAATACACAAAATTCCTATTTGTAGCTTTATTGGTTGTTTTTCAAGCTGTTGTTTAATCCTGCCAGTAGGTAGTCATAAAAGGTGTGCTTTCCCTTATGCCAGTGAGAATTCCTGCAGCTTTAGTTTTAATAAAATGTATAAACTAGAACAATATCAACAATATTGGTAGGTTTAGAATCCCAGCACACACTTGAAGTAAACATGCTAGGTATGAAAGGCATAAACTTCATGTACATATTTGTATTTTAAATGTCCTTGGAAGATAACCTTTGAGGAAAAAGTTGTTTGTGCAGTGATTGAGAAGCTGCCTGACTTTATCACACTGACTCTTGATGAAATTACTTTTTTGCACAACACAGTGAACAAAAACCTAATTTAATTTGTTTTATGATGCATAGAGATGAGCTGGAAGTATTTGTTTATTTCCTTTCCTGGTTCTTGACCACAGATGTATTTGGAGCAGTTAATCTTCCTTAGTTTTGCTGGACTTGTCCCTTGAATATGGGAAAGCTTTCATGTAATTTTTCTCTGGTTTTTATTTCAGAGATGTTTGTGTGTTTTCATTTTATGCAGAAGTCTTTTTTCCTATTTGGTTTTCATTTTTTGGTGGAAGCTGGTGCTGCTGAAAAAAAAAAAAGTGAAATAGAAATAGAATGTTGTGTCACAAGCTTCCTCCTTATTTCACTATTTGCACAGAAATAGAGAACATTTATGCATGGTTATTGGTGCCCTAAATTGTCCATTTGCATTTTCTTAGAAAGATGTGATATTTAACATTTTTCAGGTTAAAAATATTATCTTTCAAGTGTCGGTGGTTTCCCATATCTGATCATCATAAGGAAATAAAACACCTTAAATCAGTTTCCCAATTCCCAAGTCACAATTTTGTTTTCTTTTTTGTCATATTTTCAGATGTAATAGGACAAATTTGTCCAAACCTAGAGCATTTCTGGGTGCAGATGCCTTCATGCTTCAGCCATTACCTACATCATCATTAGTCAAACTTTAAAAAATGTTATTCCACAGCTACTCATTAGTCTGGCACCAAGCTGGAGATGTTATAATTAAGGTGGTGGCAGGATTTCCATTACTGACTATTTTCTTCAGCAGAAGGAGCAGTTAGTGCTTGCCAGCAGAGGAAATAAATTCTGCTGCAGGCTGCCTGGTGCAGCCATCAATTCCAGCCCTGTCTCACTGACCTCCAGCCACGCTCCCGAGCTCATCCCTGACAGGCAGGGAAAGCTGATTGATTCTCCTGTGTGCCCTAAGGAGTGCAGGGATTTGGGATGGAGCACACAGGGACTGAGCCACTGCTGGCACCCAGACCCCCTTGGTGTCTGTGGCCCTCAGCCCTGTCCTGGTGAGGTGCAGGGGGCTGAGTGCTGTGTGCAGGTGATGCCTTGAGAGGCTGGCCTGGAACAGGGACTGCACAGAGCTAAGAGAATAAAGTAGGGATTTATTAAAAGGTCTCAGTGGATCCACCTTGGGCAGCACCAGAGCCCAGCCAGGGCTGTACCCAAGGTGAACCCAAAATGGTCACAAAATGCACGACCGGGCACGAGGTCTCTCACTTTTATAAGTTGTGGTCCATTTGCATCTTGGAGTTAACTGTCCAACTACAGCCTCAGGTTATGAGGTTCCATCCTCCTTGTTGCTCTCTTCAGTTCTCTGTTGGTTTTTACCTTTTGGGCCTGAAACTTGTACTGGTTGTCCTTGGTCTCAAGCTGGAAAGGAATTGTTTTGCCTACCTGCCCTGGGAAGAGAGCTTACTGACACCTAACATGAAGCTCAGAGCTACACACAGAGCAGCACAGAATCCAAAAAAATATGAAAGCTAAAACCCAAAGCATCACAGGACAAGTAATTTTTAAATAGGTATTTTTTCAGCTGGTTAGAATTCAGTCCTCCAATGAAATACACTTGTAGTATTCAAAGGAAATGAATTGTGTTCAAATCCTAAAGGAAGTGAAGCTAACCCTCGTAAGACAAGCATGGCATCCACCATCAACACTGCAAGATAAAGATTAACTTAAATCACCTCAATTGGTATTATTTGCTTGTACTGAATTATGCAGACAAGGGAGTAGAGGGTATTGGTGAATGAATTTTTGTTCACTACATAAATCAATAAATCAAGACATGAAAAGTTGGTGTTTGAAGCATCTTTCTCTTGCCTCTTTTTAATTTTGTGTTTTCTCTTGCTGGGTGTTCTTTGCAAATCCCATGGTGTGTAAAGCACACCTTATTCCTGGTCCAGGAGATGAACACCAGTCAGAACACATTGGTATTTGGCATGAAGTGAATGTTTTTAGGAGGATCACACAGTGGTCACAGCTCTGTGCCAACAGGATCCTGTCTCTGTGTGCCATGAGCTTCCACAAGATCTGACCCACCCCTATGGTGTGTTCACTCACCACTGGAAAGCAGAGTCTGGGGAATAGATTGTAGAATTTATTCACATTCAAAAAAGGGTTTAGAATGTAAAATTTGTATGGAAGTTGATAGGTTTCTTCTCTAACTTTCATTGAATTCTTCAGCTGGCCAGAACAAGCTGATGTCTTTTATCTCTATTTTGCATTCCTTTGCCCAGACTATCCCTGCTCTCTGTCAATGCCTGCAGTGTGACTGTAACAGCAGCTGTGCTAGCCTTGGTTTGAGTAACAACCTTACACTGACACTGTCTGGTGGAGTTCTCCCTCCCTAAGGCCTGATCTCCCTCCTGGCACCCTGGTTTGCAGCTTTGGTGCAAGTATAATGCAGTTCTCCAGACCATATCCCAACTCCACCTGTAATTCCCTTGTGATGTATCTTTTTTCCTACCCTTTGCTTTTAGCCCTGGCATTTACAGTTATTTTCCCATTTTCTTTTTTTCTTTTTTTTTTTTNTTTTTTTTAAAATATATGGCCACTTACCCCTTTTTTTCTCTTACTATCCATTCTTCTGAATCTTTTTGACTACTTAAGGCTCCAATATTCCCTTTGGTATCATCTTTCACATTTATAAATTTACTTGTCAGTCTTGCTATTACTGTCTCTGTCTGCCTTACTGGATGTTTTACCTTTCAGTGTAATTCTCCTCCTTTATGCTGTTTGTAATGATTAAAGAAACATTTAAAAAGAAATTTTAGGTCTGCTTGTTTAATAAAGCGGACTTTAATTATTTTCTTATTTTTTTTGGAGTAATCTATCACAGGCATGGCAGCACTTATTCACTGTATCCTAGGGGAGGAGGATCTAAATTTCTGTAGTCCTCCTTCTGAAGATTCTTTTGATCCATGCAGAATAATTTTGCCATCATATTGCAATGTTCTTGAACTTCAGGAATGGAAGTAAGAGAGGAAATAAAACCCTGTTCTGCTCTGAGCCCTGAATTTGATTTGCATTGTAAAAAGGAGTGGAGGGCTTGCTTTTATTTTTCAAGAGGCACTCTTCTTCCACTGCTAGTTTTTGTTTTTTTTTCAAGATTTTTGTATATTCTTCATTACACTGGCAATCCCTGCCTTTTCCCCCAAATCTTGATTTTCTGTTGCAGATCTGTTCTTTCCCATGGCTTCTGCCCCTGGAAGTGTCATTTTGGAAGCCTGGTTTCCAAGGTGTGGCAGCACATCACCTCCAGGATGAGCCCTCCTTGGCTCTGCTCCCCCTGGCAGCTCTGTGGGTTCTGTGTGCTCTGCAGAGCTGTTCTGCATTTCCTCCTCTCCAGGAGCTTTTCTCACTTCATCTTCTCTTGGGGACTGTGGGGAGAGGATCAATCTGTATGGCTGTTCCACAGAACTTAGAGGAGAACTCTCTGCTCCAGGCTCTGCAAACCCTCTCTGAGCACATCACTCTCCTGATGAGAATCTGGGTCATTCTGAGGAGCTTTGTAACCATTTCCAGAGGCTGATGCTTTTCAGTCAAGTTGCTGTCCTGCAATCCAGTACAGAAGTTGTCAAGTCATTTTTCATTTTTAATGAGTCCTTTGGTGTACAGATGGTTTGGGAACACATTGCCAGTTGTACCAGCTCCTGAAGACTGATGGGTGGTATTTACAGTCTCACAGTCTACACTTGTGTGTGGTAATTGGATTTTTCTTAATTAGGGAAAGTGGGTGGACAGTTCATCACTTAACGAGGTCCTTACCCATTAAAAGGATCAATAGCATTCTTCACAGAGCCTCCAGACCAAATATACACAGAAAAGACACCTGAACTGGAATGGATGAGTAAGGTAATTGTTTATCTGAGCAGTTTGCAGAAGGTGAATGTTGCTGGTTTCAGCTGGGTGCAAGCCAACAAATATCTTTTTGCAGTCTTGCTGCCTTTTTTTTTTAATGTTACTTATTTTCTTGTGGAGAAATTAACTTTTGTCCATGGAGCAAGCCCAAGACCCTAATCACTGAAATCCTGTTAATAACACTTTTTGTTGTATTTAAAAATTATATTACAGGGCATCATTGTTGTGCTGCCTCTACTGCACCACCATCAGTTTTACCTTGTAGGACAGGGACTGCAGGCTGGGTGTTCTTGTGCTGTTCTTCAGAGGCTGCAGGCCAAAGGATGCTCAGTGCTTTGTGGCTGCTCCACCCTGAGATTCAGTTAAATGTGAATTCTTGGCTTTTTCTTTAAAGCCCAGAAAATACCCACCTTTGTCTGTGAGAGTGTTGTACCTGTTTGGCTTTTCCCAAATATTATTTTAATTTTTTATCTTGCCTTAATAACTGAAATGATTAAATCATAGTTTTTTAAATAAGAGTAGTGTAAGGGAGGGATACTTAAACACAATTAAAATAGCCACCCTATTGTGATTATTAACAGCTTACCATGTAGTGACTTTCATGCTGCAGGATCAGAAAACAGCTCACAAACAATGTGCAGTGATGATTCTCATGCTGCTGAAATGGAACTGCCTCTATAAGGAGAAACAAAAGTGCATCAGGCAGTCTGGGGTTCCCTTGTATTTAAGAGAAGAAACCAAATGGAAAGCAGTTTAATCTGCTGAGAGCCTTAAAGAGAAGTTTTTCTCTGTGGGGGTTGTGGTAACTGCAAGTGGGCAGATGTCCACTGTGGCTGTTTCCTTGTGCATTCTGTCCAGGTGCTGCAGGAAAGGATTCACCCTGCCTTTGAAAAGGCTGTGGTGTAAAAATGAAAAACTTGCATGTAGTCCCCTGTTACTCCCTGTTCCTATTTTCTTCAATCCCAGAGCAGAGAAATAATGTGGAAGAGGAACTTTGGATAATATAGGATAGCAGCCAAGAGCTTTGAGAGTAAATGACCTTAATTTTTGTAGGTGAACCTGGAGAGATGGATCTTGATGAATATTTTTTAATGATTGGTACCCACAGGTGACTGGCAGATCAGGATCTCTGTGGAAATGATGGAGGTCCCAGGGAATATGAGCTGTTGAGGATGTTGGCATCACTTGGAAATTCATCTGATTTTAATTAGAGAAGCCAAGAGGGATTAAAATTCTAAATAAAGCTATTGGAAGCTGTGGAATTCTCTAACTAAAGAGTTTTTATTTGCCCTCAGTTTGTACAGTTTGGCAGCTGGCTTTTTTGCTAGGATCACAGTTGTTTTGGAGGTTTTTACTGTGTGTCTGTGCAGGGTAAAACATCTCCTTTATCTGAAAGGAAGTGTGTAGGGAGAAAAGATTTCTTGCCTTGTTTCATTAGCTTCCTGCATGCCACACCATGCAATGGGAATGTTCAGGATTTTCATGGCCTTGTTTATCTGGAAGGTGAGAACTCTGTTCTGTCATAGTCCATTGAACTGTTTTTCCAGGCAGGCATAGAAAAGCAACATATTCTGAAATTGTGTATTGCTTTGTCTCTCTTGGCTTCAAAACAGCTTTTTGAAGCAAGTATAGACCTGGGCACCTGTTACTTACTCTGGGAAGTTGTTTTTTTAATTTATTATGCTACAATTACATTTAAACCTCTGGCAGCTTGTGTATCTTTACATAAAGACTGAGTTTCCTAAGAAATAAATTTCTGAAAAATAATTTCAAGCCAAGAGGGGCTTTGCACCCATCCGTTGATTTTTGTCTCTTGGGAGCTGCTGCTCACATGGCTGAAGCTGGCTCCTCAGTGGAGCTGCTTCTCTGCTATGCAGGTGGTAAAATATTCAGTATTTTTCCAACAGATGTGTGCAGAGAAGTTCATTAATTGGCCAGTTCTTCATCCGTTCTTGCCAGCACTGTCTGGTGAACAGACATAGATTTTGGCAGATGGATACAATAATGTCATAATTTGGAAATAACTCATGTACTGCTTGATCTTGCTGCAGCAAGTTTATTCCTGCATAAGCTCAGTGGCTGTGGTGGGGTTCTCAGGATGGGTTTTGAGCTCCTTTCACCACATGTGGGGAGCAGCTGGGTCCTGCCAGAGCCCCAGGCAGGAACCCCAGCCTGCTTCTGGAGGGGAGGAGTGAGTTAAGGCCAGGAATTAGCCCTGACTTGTGCCAGAATCCACAGCACCCTCAACTGTGGCCGGGCAGTTCTGTGGCCTGACCAAGCAGCCCGTGCTCCACAGGTCACCCCAGTGAGTGAAATCACTGGGGCAAACAGCTCCCACCCCAGCCTGCTCTGTGAGAGCTGCAGGAAGAGCTGCAGCCCTTTGGTGCTTCAAAAAAAATCTCAGAGCTCAACCTTAAATTACTTTCTCCAATAAAACGAGAATCCTCCAAACCTCCACTCACAGTTTGTGAGTTGCTGTGAGTAAAATCCTGTGTAAATTAGGGATCTGAGAAGTTTTTAAGGAATACCTGTCAATGAAATGTAGAATTTTACCCCAGCAGTGGTAAATGGAAGAACAGGTAGGGGGGTGTATCACGTTTGGACTTCAGTTGGTGAGAAAAAGCTTGAGGTGTTGGAGTTAAAATAGATTCCAGAAGTGCTTAAAGGTATGATCCTAAGCAGGAAAATCAAGAAATACTTGTGGAGACTCATTAAAGGGCTGGTGCACTGATCACAGAGGATTTCAATTACTTCAAGTTTGACTGGAATAATAATTGCTTAATGCTTGAGAAATGATACATGTGTTAGTGTAAGGGTTTTTTACTTGCTTATACAAATAAGAGAAAACAATCTCAGAGGATATTTTGGACACAATCCCAGGAATTGAAGCAGGACCTGTATGATAAACAAGATGCTGGTGAGCTTTTATAAGGTTGAGTGATCATACTGCTATTGGATTTGAAATATTCATGAGGATACAATATGTACAAAGAGTAATGGCACACAAATATTAAACTTTGAAAAGTCAGTATTCGAAGAAGTATGTAATGAATTGGAGAAAATTGATGGGGATGCAACTATTGTCCCCAAAAACGTGTTGTGAGAGAATGGAGGAAATATTTTAGGAACAGATAAGAAAGATGCAATCTGTATTCTTTCCAATAAAATGTAAATGTCAAACATGTCATCAGTCATCTCAAGGCAACATTTTAGCAATGAAATAGGGGACTGCAGAGAGATTAGAAAGAAGAATCAGCCTTGGTAAATTATATAAAAAAGAAAATAATGTAGGAGCAAAAATAATATATGGACGATACAATGTGAGACTTGCAATACCACAGAAAATAGCAAGGCAATTATGTTTGGGAAATGAAACCTTTTTCTGCCTAAAAGTAATAATGGGAATTAGAGAGATTAGAACTAAGTGAAGTTCAGTTCAAAAAAACCCATCTGTTCCTGCCACTTCATGGTTTCCTAATCCTTTATATCCACACAGACATCAGTTCTTGCTCTTCAGAGTGATAGTTTGCACAGCTTTGTTCACTTGCATTTCTGACTAGAATGATTCCTAAAATGAAGACCCAGTTTGCATTTATTATTCATGTGTAAATTACCAGCCAGTTCCTGGTATTCCTTTTAGGAACACACTGCCTTTTGAATTTATTGGTATCATTCAGAATTTATCAGTGTTTTAAGATTTCAGATTGGGCTGAACTACATGCTTGAGGGTTAAATGGAAACAATCTTTTTCTCCCCGTGCTAACCAGGAATATTCAGACATTGGGTTTGAAAGTGTAGCCTTATAAAGTGGGTCTGACTTGCTCCACTGCCTCAGTGACCCTCATGCCCCTCCCTTGCAGGAGTGAGGGTCACTCAGACTTGGTGGCTCCTCAGAGCCGGTGTCCTTGCTCTGATAATCCTGATAACCCCAGCCAGGTTTGGGCTTAGCCCCAGAACAGCTCCTGGCTGCCAGCCCAGCTGTGCAAGCAGATGTGTGCTTCACAGAGCAGTGACTGTACCTGGTGGAGCTTCCCTCCATTTGTGTCTTCTCCTGGCTCTTCAATATTTTGACCATATTTTAGCTAACAGGTGCTTTGCTTTTTTTCCTCCCCTCTTTTCTCATTGAAGAAAAACCTCTGTGCCCTTACTGTTTACAGAGTTGGATTCCCCTGCTCAGCTGACCTTAAAGCATTCATTGTTCTGTGGTGATTTAGTGTGCTCACTTACATGCCTGATAACAGTATAAAGCCATGCTTGTGAACCCATCTGTCTTCAGCTGCTGAAAGGAGCCCAGGATCCATCAGAGCTGCTCCTTGTGGCTCAACTCCAGGATAGCCACAATCATAAAAATGTCTGGTGCCGGGTCCAAATTTTCAGCTGGTGTAATAAGCCTTGTAGTGAAGGCAGTGGAATTGCAACAATTTGTAGCACACAATGAGAGCTGTCTCACTGTGTCACTTGTTTTTGAGAAAAGTGTCCCAGTTGTGCTGTGAAATTCCTGTAGTGGTACCTTTATTCATGATCTATGTCCTTTGCTGGGAGCACTCTGATGTGGGGATCTGGTGTTCTTGTAATTCAGGAGACAAGACTGAATGAGATGGAAAGATAATGCCTTTTTTTTTTTTTCTTGAAAAGCTGTTTTCTATGTTCATTTCACATCTTTTAAGTATTTAACTGAACTGAATGATGTGAAACAAGGTGAACATGTTCAACTTCTCACTGGTGGGACTGCTTAGAATTTCTCACAGATATCCTGAAATATTTTCTCAACAAAGTCAGTCACCAAGCTGCTCAGTTCAAGACTCTTCTGAAGTGTCCTCCTTTTGTGATGAGGATCTCTCAAATCAGATCCAGTTTTCACAGGAGAGCAGTTTCACTGCTGGTTCAATGAAAATGATACCTGTAGCCTTGTACTTATTCTGTGGGTTTTTGGTGCATACACTACAGATTTAGCCTGAGTAATTCAAAGATATATACCAGTGGTTTTATGTTTTAAATGTCTGTCTTGTATAGATTTTGATCTTTGTGTTCTGGAATAATTTACTTATTTTGTAGCACTGAAAATATTTTGACTGCATCACCAATAAATAAAAGTTGAAATCATTTATGGAGAGGAATAGAGGCCAAAATTTATGGATATGCATCCAAAAGCTGCTTCCAAAAGACTATAGATGGTCCATAATACACTAGGCTGTTCTCTTCTGTTAATGTGAACACAAACATGGTCAGCAAAAGAATCTTCTTTAATTGCAGTTTTTAGTTGAAATTAAATCTCTCTGTAATAAACAATGAGGATTGTTTTTCAATTTATACTGCTAGTATAAATTTATATTTCAACCCATTTATACTGCTAGTAATGAAATCTAAGAATTTGCTGCCTGTAGGAGTGTTGGGAGGATAGGAAGATTTGATTGTCTTCCTTGAGACCATATTATGTTAATTTTTCTGCCTAGACCATGGAAGCACAAAAAGCAATAACTCACTTATATGAAGACAAAATTCTCAGGGTTGTTGTCATGGAAACAAAGTGGAATCAGCTCCTTTTCCTTGAATAAATTCAACAGCCAGGCTCACAAAGATTGGGCACAGAACTGGTGTGCAGGGTCTCCCTGACCAGGCAGCCAGGTGAGCCCAAACCTGCTGGGCCTCCCCTGCTCAGCCTTTCCCAGGAGAGCCAGACAAGTGGCCTTGGGCTGATGTAGAGTGTGACTAGGAAAATATTGATTTGTTTGGACAGGAACATTGCAAGACAGGTTGCTTTTCTGCTGTATTTTATCTTGGCTGGACTCAAAGTCCAAGTTCATTAACCCTGTTTGTCTTTGGCTCCCGAATCAGAGAGGCTTCAAGAGCTGTTCTGTTCACCAGCACAAATCTTGTTTGTGCTCACAAAGCTGGGTAATGATATTTGAGGAGGTGACAGGAGCTCAGGAGTGTGTTTCTCTGAAAGTGAACCAGGAGCTCAGTGTTTCTCTGCCCTAAAAAGTGCCTCAGCAAATGATCTTGTTTTTCCTGTAGAGAAAAGCCATCAGCTTTCTAACCTTTGTGCATGCTTTTGCACTTGAAATATGGTATCTTGCTGCTAAATATTTATCATAATACAGCTTTGTTCTCCATTTAAGTACTTGTTTTATGGGTTTGGCTCTGTCAGGGAGGAAGAGTTAGCTACCACATTTCAATCCTGATAGCTGCAGGACAGCAGGGAGTAGAAGGAAGAGAATTTGAGGGAGAATATAGGATAAGAAATGATTTTATTTTAGTGAAATCTTGGTAATTACTGTCCCCCTGTTGGGCCTGACGCAAAGTATATTTGATGCCAATGGAACAACACTTCAGCTCTTGCTGAAGTGTTAATGGCCTTTAGGATGATGATTTCATGTTACCATGAAACAGTTGAGTTCTTCAGGAGTGTAGTCAGTCCACTCTATTATAATGTATCTGAGTATCCTGAAGTAAACTATGGAATATGTGACACTCCTTCCAACAGAGACTGCTTAATGCATGGAGACAAAGTTTGGGGAGAACTGAGGTGGCTAAGCTGAAAGTATTGTGTGCCATTGTGCAAGCTGAAAGTATATTTTGTTCCTTCCAGTTAAAATGATATCTGCTCTTGTGTTGCCTTTGTGTCCCTCATTACTCCTTTCACAGTAAAGGTGAGAAGGGCAGGAATTACCCTTGCAAACTCTCATGAAGGTTGAGCTGTGGTTTGTGTAAATATTTTCACAATTCAGAAGCTTGGCAGTGAGTACCTTTTGCCAGCAGGTCTAAATGCTGTGGACCAGCAGGGAGCCTGATCAAAGCTCATTGTCAGAGCAGAGTTAAGTTAATTTGGTTAATCTGTCAGGAGAAGTGTTATCAGAGATTCATATCCATTTTAGTGGGGTACAATGGGAAGCATAGGATGGTCAGTGAGCAAAAATTCTCTTTCTGTTGATGTCTGAGAAGATATTTATTGGCTTGTATTATATCAAAGCTCACAAGTGCAAGTCAGTCCAGCTGCAGAGCTGGCATCCCATATCCACAGAAGATTATATTTAAATTTTAAAAACAGCTAGAAGAGTGAAACCCTAATTCAATTAAGAGAAAATAGTCTCACAAAAATTGGAATTTGAGTCTGAATTGAATTTACTTCAGTTTAACTCAGGTGAGCAAATATCTGAAGAATCCAAGTTTTAAGTGTTCTTGCTCTTTGCTCTTTGCTGTTTATGTGCAGGTGGAGTCCATTCCTGCTTATCATAGGCCTTTTCATTTTTTATTGTGTAGGTTTTAAAGTAAAAGAAAACCACTTTGTTTGTTTGCTTTTTTTTTTTCTTCTATTGCTTCTTGCTGTTAACCTTGTGTTTATTGATCTGTTCTTATCCTGGAGTTTCCCCCTGCTTTTTCAGGGAGATGTCTAAAATGTGGGTATGTCTGTGTGCTTTAGAGATTTAAAACAAACTCACTGTTTTGCATAGTGGGTAAAAATTGAGTTTCTTGATCTCTCTTCATTCCTTCCACACCTCTGTGTTGTAATGGCAAATCCAAATATTAGAGCTGAATGAAACAATCTCTTTTGCTACAGACATTTGAACAGCTGCACATGAAAGGATAAAAATGTTTTGCCAAATTAATCTCATATGATTTACTGCCTATGCCTAATCTGCTTGGAAGTGGCTATGAATATTCTAATACCTTTTGGAAGTTACTGACTGGGCTGACAGCAGCTGGGGAAAGCTGGAGCTTTAGGGTGGCTGCCTGTGGAACACACACCTGCCTGCCTGCAGCAGTTGTAGGCAGAATCTTGGAGCAATGAAAATTCATTGTTATTTGTTACAGCAATAAAAACGATGCTGTCTGCACTGCCAGGAACTTCTGGAAGACTGAGCAAATATGGGCATGGCATTTGCAACCTGTTAAGTAAATTTATGGTTGGCATTTAGGGAGTTAGTGCTAGCAGGAAAGGTGAGGCAGAAATCCCAAGGCAGGTTGATGCCAGCCCTGCAAACTCAGGCCAGGCTTGTGGATTCCCCATTTCCCTGTTTTCAGTGGAGGCTGCAGCCAGGGATAGGCTGGGCATTGCCCCACAGGTGTCTGTGCACCTACACTGGCCTTGCTGCTCTGGTGGAACTCCTAAATCTGACATAGGAACCCATGCAAATATGGAACGTGGACGTGCATAAATGTATTATTGTGTTCTACTGAAAAAAATAAATTAAGCAACTTTTCACACAGAATTATCTTTCTGTACAATTGTTGAGGCAACCTGCAGTTATAGCTGTCTGCTCAGTTCAGCACACTGGCTGAATTAAATGCTGCAGGTTAATTAGTTGATATCTGTGTATGGTCACACAATGTCTGTAAACCCCTACTGCTTGTATTATAGAAGGCTGTTCCTGACTTTTTCCTCTTTGACAGAAAAGTAAAACAAAGTGTTGTAGAGAAATGAGCTCCCTCTGAAGCAGGAGGGTTCAGGGAGAGTTACAAAACATAAAATTCCTGGCTATATATTGTGTTGAACTTGCAGTTAACTTGTGTCATGTCACTGCTCATTTAAAAAAGTGAAATTACCTGTACAACAAAGGCAGAAGGAGGTTTAGTTGACAAGGTCATGTGTGGTTATAGGTTGGATTTGATCTCAGAGGTCTTTTCCAACCTGATTCTGTGAAATATGTACATTTGTGGTTGGGTGTCCCTTGAGCTGAGGCATTGATAGTTCAGAGATATCTGAATCCAGGATTTGGGATGCTGGAGCCTGGTGTGGAGCCCTTTTCAGTCATCTTGCTGACTTCAGATCTGGGTCTTTAGATCTGAGCTAGCAAAATGCAAATGTTACAAATAACTTCCAAGGAAAAGAATATTTGGTGGTGTTTTTCTTTTTTTTTTTTTTTTCTTTAGATAGCTATGGACTACTGCTTAATGACATTTAAAAATTCATTTTCCTTATGTATTTATAGTATGTTATAAATGAGTCTTGCTCTTCACAATAATCACTGAATGCTGTTAACAGTACAGACTTGTTTGACAGTGCTGAAAATTTATGGCAGTAATTCTAAATAAAAGCAATTTATGCATTGCCAGAAAAAAGGAAATATTTTTCCTATTTCATCTTAGATTTTATAATTCTAACTGCTAGCATATGCTACAGAAAAGCTCATAGAACTTTGCAAATACATTTCCTAAATACCTTATTTTAGCTATTTGTTTCTGCAGTCATTATTCTTTTCAAGTTTTATGTTATTTTAAAAATACAGCAATTCTTGCAAATGCAACTCATTAATTTTTTGAGACCTAATTTGAATTGAGGATTTCACTCAGGTGGAGTTCTGAAACAAGTGAAAAGTGATGGAGTTTGCTAAATACAGCTGTTGCTAGTACATACCAGAGGAAAAACTTAAATTACACAATGTACCATATTGAGATTTAAATATCTGTTCAGGTCTGACACTGAGGTGTCACTGTGGGGTGCTTCATGTGCAGCTGAAATAAAAAAATACAATTTTTCCATGCACAAGAAATGTGACAAGTGATGATCCAGCTGGGAGGATGTCAGTGCACAGTGAGCTGCAGTTGTCTGTCTCCAAATTTGTTGCAGATCTGGGGCAGGTTTAAGGAGGAGGGAACAGTTACATAAAGAGACATTTAAAAAGCTGATTCCTTTATGGTAGTTGGAAAGGTAATTGATAGTTTATTCAGGGTGTTTTTTAAATTACAACATTTGTTTCTCCTTTTTACCTTCAAATATTATTGAATACTTTTTACCAAGTGTTCAGGAAATTCTGACATGGCAAAAGAAATTAATTCTCATCCACTACACAGGACTCAGTGCCATGAGGGTTAACTGGGGTCTAAAAATTCAGGGTAGAACTGGGAATCTACAAGAGTAACAGGACTATTTAACCTACCAGCCTTTGGAAAAAATAAAAAAAGCCCTTGTGCTTCAGAGTTCAAGCTCACATTGACCTAGTGAGAGCTGGGAACTGACCTCTTGTGCACCTGATTATCTGTTTCTAAATCCTTCCTGAAGCATCAGGTAAGAGTTCAGCCTCAGGAACACCCTGTCTGACATCCTGAGGTACAGGAATTCTCTCAGGAACTGGTCAGGAATCACTTGTATGACCTTCTATAAAGGGTCCTGGTGAAAGGGGAAATAATTTTTGGTAGAAGTGATGGTGTAGGTCCTGGGTGTCTGAGCTTGGTTCTTTGCTGTGCTGAGCTTTTGCATTAATATGGGAAAGTCACCTGGACTTGTTTCTAGCAGGGACTGTTGGGCTCTAAGGATTGGACCAAACCCTGAAATTTTTAATTATTATACCAGAGTTACCTGCTATGCTAATGCAGAGGTTTGCCTCCATTGATTACATGACTAACAGAGAGCAATTAAGCTCCTGAATTAGCCACCTCAGTTAATTGCCAAAGGTAATTTGAAAGACAGATCGGGGCCTAATGTAATAGAAAAGAAGAAAGACTGCAGATTGAGCTAAATCAAGTTAGCTGAGATCAATGTGTCCTCTGGCTTGTGGGGAGAGGGACAAACCAGAACATGAGCTTGCTTATTTTTGTGCCTGACTCTCCCAGGAAGAGTATCTGGTAAAGTAAATGTTTTTATTTTTCAGGAGGAAGATAGCAATAGAAAGGAAAGCAGACCTGATAACATTTCCCCTTTGTTCTTTTTACAAATGTTATTTTAACACTTGTGTACTCCATATATTCAGGAAAAACCCCCACAACATATTCAAGGGTGGCTTTTGTCAGTGAGATGCTCATCAAGTGTCATGTGCTTTGAGCAGGATGGGAAGGCAGCTCCTTGATGTGTCCTGCAGGACAGGCAGTCCTGTGAGCACAGCAGTCCCTCCAGTGCAGCCTTTGATGGTTTTCAGACTGGCATTGGCTCTGTCAGTCACAGGTGTCAGCTCTGAGCTGGAGAATCCAGCCTTTGATGTCAGCTCTGGTGACTGGCCCTGGACGTGGCTCTCACTCTACATTTCTTTGGTTACTTTTTTTTTTTTTACAGCTGTCAGCTGGGGTAACTCAGAGTCTTTCCTGTTAAATCCTATTAAATCACAAGCTCTCTTCTGGCTTGTGTTTGTTCCAGGTCTCTGTTTATAGATGGCTGGATGTGTCTGGGGAAAGGAAAATAAAAAGTTTCTGTTTCACAGATATTCCTATTGTGCTCAATTTGAGAATGAATTCAGAAAGTGGGAGTTTCTGTATAAATAATGATGGATTTTTTTGTGTTTGTGAATTCATTGCAAGCACATAATTCATAAACATGTGAAAGGCAAGGTTGTTTTTCTCCTTATCTTGTGCAGATTGTTAGAAAGCTGTGCACTTTTCCATTAGCAATGAGACAAAAGATCTTTTGGGGACTTCTGGGGGGATCTTGGAAGGGAGAGGTGAGGATCCATCAGCAGAGCAAGAAGAGAGAAATCGTCTTCTCTGAGCTTTCACAGACCAGAGTTCAAGCAGGTACTGGGGAGAGAATCTAGACCAATATTCTGTGTACTTTTGGGCAAAAAAAGGGAAGTGTGGAAAAAGCTTGGGTTTAGGTGATGCTGATGTTCTTTGAGGAAGATGTCTTCTGTTAAGTTCCTCCTTTGTCTGCTCTTCAGGTGAGAGATTCTGTGTCTGGCAGACAGAATTATGGCTCTCCCTGCCCTGCCAGGAAAATGAATCCATGGCTTTTCCTGGCTGTGCCTCTGAGCTTGTGAGTGGGAAATGTTTTAACCTGTTTGCAGGGCAGGCCCTGTGTCTGCAGAGGGTTCAGTTCCTGCCTGGTTTCTGTGGGGCACAGCCTGGCAGGGCTGAGCAGGAGTGGCTGCTGGCTCTCCTCAGAGTCACACACAGCACTGCTTGTAAACCTCAGGACAGATCAGAATAGTTCCCTGAAAACCTAAGAGACATCAAAAAGTATAAAAATGATTCCAATGCATTCTCTGAGCCAGCAGAGACTTGTATTCATTTCTCAGGTAGATTTAGTGATGGCTCTTCCTTTAACAGATCTTGCTTTGGCACTTGAGGTTATTTATTGCAGATTATTTTTAGCTTTATAAAAGAGAGGCTGCTCTCTAGGAAGTCCTGTGTTAGCAGTAAAATCTGCTGTGCATAGGAGCATGCTCACACCCAAACCTCAGCTGCTCCAAAATCATCTCCAGAGGGCTGATCTACCTCACTTTCAGATGTTATCTGTGATTATGGGATGTAGGGGCTTGCTGAAGGAACTTTGGAAGAAGCTGTTTTGAAGTTGGAATATGACCTACTCACGTTATTGATGCTGTGACATATTTTTATGTAATAACATATTGAAAACAGCTTTTCACTACAAGTTAGGCAGAAAGGCCTTCATTCCTCAGGGGCACATTGCAGAGCCAGAGTGATACATTTTTAACAACAAGGTCATTGCAGTGTGTCACGACTCATGCACTCTAGAGCACAATAATATTTGGAAATTTAGTTTTGGTTTTTTTTTAGTCTGTACTTGGGATCCTAAAGGGCAAAGGTTGCTGGAAGAGGCCAAATTATACCCAGCAAAGATGCCTTTCAGACCTTGTTCCATTTTCCAAAAGTAATTGCTGCTGCCACAGGGAAAGACTGGGATGTGTTTATATCAGTAGAGATTGTGTGCTTATTCTATTCTGCTTTTTCACAATGTTCCATGTGTGCATAATTGATGTTTTAGCACTTTGCACTGCCTGCATGTATTTATCTCTTTGTTAATAAGACAAATACTCTTAGACTCATAAAAAACAGCTGACATGAGCTAAATTGGGATGTTTTTACTAAAGACCTTAAGTAAATAAACAGATGTTAATATGGGTAAGTAGTGCAAACTGTAATTACCTGGGGCTGTGTGCCATGGAACTGGAACAAAAGTCAAACAAGATAATTTCATTATTTTAATGGAAGTTTGCATCCCATTCATTAGACTGACATATGACTTGTCATTAGTAACAGCTCGTTTCAAAAGCTATGGTGGATAAAGGTTGATTAAAAATTAATGAGGCCCAGACCCATTGCATTACCATAGTGTCAAGTTGTTTAAGTCTGTAGAGCTAAAATAAGAGCAGGCTTTAAATACTCTCTTGAGTTTTTCTGTTTCATATGATTTATATATTTATGCTCTTGGCCTTGGAGGAGCAAGGACTTGTGAACACTTTCCCTTGCTGTAGATATCATCAATAAATGATACAGTTAAATAAGTTGCTAGCAAAACCAATTGCTCTGTCATATTGAGGCATTTTTAGAAAATACATTTTGTTGATAATCCAGTAAATGCAGGACTTTATTAGCTGGAGCTCTAGTTGCCCTCAATTCCCTGGGAAGTCAGAGGCATTTGATTGGCACCTAATAAGGCAGTTGACCATGACTGGAGTTGCCTGTCCTCTAGCCAGCATCAGTGCTCATGTTCAGTTTTAGGAGCAGGGCTCCACTCTGAGCAGGCCCATCTCTTTAAGCATCAGCACATGGGTAATGTTCCTGGCAGCAGCAGCTGGGATACTGAATGGAAATGCAGTCAGTGGAGGTCAGGCTGGTTTCTGTCACTGTGCTTATCTCCCAGGCTGCCAGCAGCCCTGGTTGTCACCAGGCTTTGGGGGGTTCAGCAGCACCTCAGGGTCATGCTTTGCTTCAGCCCAGCAGCCTTGTTGTGCCCTTGTGAGGCTGGTGTTCAGCCTACATCCAAAGCCCAAAGGTACCAAGTGTTTTATTAACAAATATTGACTCATTCAAATGGCAATCTGCATTTCTCTGGGATTTTGCAGCTCTCTCTGAAATATCTTCGTGGCTTACCATTATATCTTCAATATGCTTAGCTTCAGTTTAAATGTTCTGTGAAACAGCTGAACTTAAACCAGGAGATTGTCAGAGATCTGTAGTGACCATATGGTGTTATAAAATTACAAAAATGTGAGAGAGGGTTGAGCCAGTTCCAATTGCCAAACTTGCTACTTGCTTCTAATAAACACTGAACTATCTGGCATCTGCTATCCCTCAGGTAATGCCATCAAGAGTGGAAGTAAATGTTTCCTTTTAATTGCATTGTTTATGTCTAGAGGGTCCAGGGAGATCATGTGATGTTTATCAAGCTTTTCCATGCATACTGAATCAGCCATTTCAGGGAGAACTTTGTTATTCTTGCCAATTTTCTCTTCAACAGACTGAAGTTTCACTTGTCATTTTTTGGAGTTTTATTCTGTATGACTTCAGAAGTGAAAGTCCCAGCAGTTACTTTCAGTATGTTTTTTGATAGGACTGATTCTTTTATTTTCACTCTTATTTAGTATTTTGGCAAAAAAAAAACTAGGTCAGTGCTTTCAAGGAAATCTGTGGATGAAAAGTGCAGAATTATACAGATTTAGGGCTCTTTGGGTCAGAGAGGGGTTTGGGAATTGAGTCCTATTATTTGAACCAAAAAGGAATTTAGTAGAGCTACAGTTGAAGGAATTTCTGTGAAAAACCTCTACTGAATATAACTGCCCCCCTCCCTGACCCTGCAAAAAGCAGGAATCTATTACATGGAGAAAATTCTTTGTGCAATGACCAGAATTTTGTTTTCTGTAGGAGATAATTAGAATAAATTGTACATGTACCTTATTGGAATTGTCTTCCTGTGAGTAGAGGATAATCCTGTCAAGAGGACACTTCCCAGCAATGATCCCTGTGCTGGTTTTGCTGGCACAGAATTGGTTTTCTTCACAGTAGCTGATAAGGAGCTGCATTTTGGATTTGTGCTGGAAGCAGTGTTGATAGTTCAGAGGTTTTGTTTATTTCTGGTCAGCACAGAGCCGAGGATTTTTCTGCTCCTCACCCCACAGTGAGAAGCCTGGGGATGCACAAGGAGCAGGGAGGGGACACAGCTGGGACAGCTGAGCCCAGGTGACCCAAGGGATGCTCCAGACCTCAGGATGTTGTGCTCAGTGTATAAAGCTGGGGAAGGAGGGGGACAGAGAATACACACACATTTGCAGGGGTGGCTTTTCTCCTCCCAGGACACCATTAGGAGTGATGGAGCCCTGCTCTCAACACCTGCCTGCCCATGGGCAGTGGTGAATGAATTCCTCCTTTGCCTGTGTGTGCAGCTCTTGCTTTACCTGTTCAATTGTCTTTATCTCAACCCATGAGCTTTCTCACTTCAGTTCTTCAGCTCTCACCCATCCCATGTGTGAGGGAGCAGCTCTGAGGTGCTCAGTTGCCAGCTGAGGTTAAACCACAACAGTTGTGAACAGAAATGAGCTGTTCCCTTTGACAAGGTTAGGGAACATCATGGATATGCTCCTGACTGAATTGGGAACTGACCCAGGAGCCCAAGGAATTATGTGGCATAAAGAAGGATTTGCTGTGTCAGTGGGAAAATCTTCTGCTTGACGTGGGAAGGCTGGGATTTGGTTCAGCTGGGCTCAGGAGCCACGGCTGGAGCGTGCACAGAGCAAACAGCTCCACAGAAGGGGAGGCCTGGCCCTTGGACAAACGTGCTCCTGGCACCCAGGAGCAGGAATTCCCCTGCTGAAGGGCAGGTCTGATTGGCAAGGCCTTGAGATAAATTCCCCTCCTGGCTGAGGCTCTCTGTGGCTCTGTGTGACAGGTCACAGCCTCTTCTCTGGATTCTCCTGAGGCCTGGACACGTTTTTGATGATGCAAGTTGTCAAATTCTGTTAACATCTCTCTTGAAGTATTTGAAATGTCCTGCTCACCCACAGTGTGTGAGGTGTTAAGAGGCTGTAACACAGCAAACTTACAGGCTCTTGTTCCTCCAGCATCAACCCAGCTGCACAGAGCCTCCAGACACTGATCCATGCCCCTGCCTGGGACACAGAGGATGTCTCATCTGTCCTCTCCCCCTTTCCAGAGCATCTTTTGCTGCCAGGGGAAGCTCCTGCTGTGGGCAGTGGGGCAGGAGGGTCTCATTCTCACCTGAATGCCAGGAGCTCCTGGAATTCCCTTGAAACCAGGGCTGAGGCCAGAACAGGACAGGGGAATGGGAAAGTGCTATTTTAAATTTAAAAGGCTACCTGGGAAGGTGTGCAGTGTGCCCATAGGCTCCTGGGGCATGTGGGAGTTGTCATCTCAAGGGCCAATTTCCAGCTGTTTGAGCCTGATCTTTGTTGGTTGGTGCTGACAGCACCTGGCAGATGTGTTCATCTTTTCATGTGCAAGTAATTAAGCTTCTGCTTCTTTATCACCACCTCTTTTTGTGCCAAAGGAACACAGGGTCTTAAGAAAAGCAATGTCAGACTTAATATTTGAGCTAGAGAAGAGAGATAATAAAGATCACATGTTGTTGGGGGTCATCTGTTTGTGATGATTGAATCATAAAAAATTCATTGTGCGGGTACCAGTGCTACAGAAAAAAGATTCATAATTTCCTTGAGCCTGTAAATATCCAAATGTTCCACTCAAAAATTAAATAAAAGCAGTTATATCAAACATATCCTGTAGCACATCTTGTTTAATCTGAATATGTAGAGCTGGCACTTTTTCCAGGCTTGGAAATAAAAAGAACTTTATAAATGTTATAGAGGTGCCAGGGATCATGGAGCTGATAAGCTGTTTATGATCTTATTTCTGTTGTGCCAAAGGAATTGTACAGTAGAACTTTCTGTTCTTGGGTAAGGAGTTTCTGTAGTGCTGGAAGGTGCAGGTGGGTGGGCAGTCTGTGAAGTCTCTCCTGAGCAGCTCAGGGTGTGGAGCTATTGAAGAGCTGATGGTTTGTGTTATCTGTACTGATTCATGCTGTGGCAGTGCTGTGGCTGTAGAGGTGCCTGCTTTGGCACCTCAGAGAGGAGCTGTGGCCTTGAATCAGCCCCCTGGGGGAGCTGCACTGCTGGGATCCCCATCCTCTGGATCCCCACCCTGGCCTGGCAGTGGGTGGGAGGTGCCCATGGTCCTGAGCACCTGAAGGCAGAAAAAATCCCCAGGGTATCATTGACTTGGCAAAAATACTGAAAAGGCAGTAACTGAAAAAAATCAATGTTACTTTCATAAATAAAACAATTATTTTCTTTGGGATGACTCTCTGCCCCAAGGGACTAGGGGTGTTGGCAGCCAGCACACTCCTATCATTGGGGTGCAGATTAAATGGCTTCTGTCTCTTGATTAAAGGAGGAGTGAGGCCAAATTTTTAAAGACAATGAAAAAACTGCTTGGGTGGGACAGAGGCACTGGGGGCAACTGGACTTGGTTAAAAATGAAACCAAGATCAATGTATTGTTAAAGAATAGAGCTAAGAAGGGATTTTCTTTTTTTTTTTTTTTTTTCCCCTACAGAAGGCTTGTATAGTGGCTTGGTTTATTTTTGGTTTGGTTTATGTGGTTGGGTATGTTTTTTGGTTTTTTTGCAACTGAATGCAGTAAAAAAGAACTCTGATGAAAGAGTGGAAGAGTGGAAAATGTAACTCTAGTTCTGCTACACTGTCCATTTGATTTTTGAAAGTTAAACCTGGTAATTTTTTTTTGAGAGCTGTCATATTTGGAATTGTAGATACCCTTTTGTTAAAAGAATAGAGATTGGTTAAAGAAAAGTTAAAGTTTAAATAGAATTCAAGTTTTTGTTTAGGACTGATTTTAAAAAACATGAAGAACTTGTGACATTCCTACTGAATTCATTAGGCCTGGATTTCATGCAGGTTTTCTCTCAGTTTGTTTAACTGCAGGTGACTGGAACAGATGGGAGAGCCTTGATGAAGGGGTGTAGCCAGTGATTCCTCCCTTTGCAATTAAGTTTGAAATGGACCTGGGCAGTGCAGTCATGGTGGTGATGGTGTGATGTTGCTCAGGTTGGGTCTCTTTGAAATCAAACACAGAGGAAGTCTGTTGTATTCTCCCCTGCTTTTAAAGACAGTACTCAGGAGAGAAGCTAACAAGAATTTGAAATAATCTGATTTTTCTAATTAGTGTAAAATTGAATAATTTAGGGAATAAAATAAGAGCATAACAACAACAAATGCAATAACTTCTTGTTGCTTTGTTGTAATAAAATGGAGTGTTTGAGAACCTAAAGCTTATTTTAACAGTCTCTCCCCAAATGGTGGGAGGGGTATTTATTCATCTGGAACAGACAATGTATATGTTCTAAATACCTATCTCAGATTTTATAAATAATAGTTAGACCCAATCATGTACTGGAGATGTAGTGTTTGTTTGTTTAATTAGGAAGCTAAGCTGAGCTGAATCCTGTGGCAGATGTTGCCATGTATAATGTAATAAATAAAAGTCTTTATGGGACCCAGCAGGCAGCAGAGCTCTCAGTTAGCAGATGGCAAAATATTAAACTGGCAGTGCAGTAACTTATCTGACTGTGTCAGCTGGACCAGACCCAGGTTTAGCACAAGCATGAATCAGCTTCACAGAGGAGGTGTCACCCAGCCCGTGTTTCTGCCATGGATGTTAATAATATCTTTAATACAGTACATGATAGAAGGCTTTTCATCCAGCAAGATGATGTTCAGTAAAAGTCAGTCTAGGCTTAACATGATCTCTGCTGTGGCAGACAACAAAAGATCTACAAGAGAAGAGCAGAACAGATGTGCTGCTCAGTCCGAAGTCAGTGGTGATCCTGAGATGTCAAACCTGTTGGAGCTGCTCCCTGTGGAGCCTGGCAGTGGGAAAATGCCTTTTGCTTCAGAGGAGCTGTTGCATTGCGCACTTGGCCCCAGCTGTGTCCCAGCCCTCAGTGGGTCTGGGGCAGTCCCAGTGCAGAAAAGCTGTCCCTGCCCAGCCAGAGCCACGCTGCCCATTGTCTCCAGAGATCCCAAATCCTGCAGGGTGAAAGGGCTCCTGCAATTCACTGCTGTGCAGGCAGCTCATGCTTTTCACCCCATTTCCTCCTGGCTTTCCCTAGGTGTAAAAACACACACACATCTCTTCAGGCAGTGTTCTGTTGTCCCCTGCTGGGACTGTGTCACCTCCCGAGGCTCCCTGCCCTGCAGAGCAGCTTCTCCAAACTCCAGCCTGGCTGTGCCCCCCTGCAGCTCCCCCAGCCCCTCGCTGATGTGCCTCCCAGTGGGATGGCATCTTCCCTGGGCCCAGCTCAGGGCTAATTTAAGACCTATATTACAGTGTTTTAGCCCAATCTTAGGATGCTTAAGCCCATCTTAACTGCAGTTGTCTGAACAGCAGGTGTTTATACAGAGTAAAACAGGATAGATTGCAAAGAGGTGGAAGGAAAATGATTTGTACAGACTTCAGAGTCTGGCACAAAGCAGTTAATCACCCACTTCCCACAGTGGCCTGCATGTGCATATGCTGATTTTCATACACCTTTGTGGGAAAGGAAGGCTTTCAAACGATTAGCTGCTTTCTTTGGCTTTAGAGAATATCATACAGGGATGATAGTGAATACGAGACTTTTGGCTGTTGTTTCATTCTTTTTTCTTGTCTCTCTCCTGTTGGTTGGCAGCTCACACCAACTTCTGGGCAAAGTGGAAGATTAGAAAGGTTTTACAATTACTTTGAAAAAGCAAACAAGTTGTTCACATAGCTATATCTCAAAAATACAGCCCAAGCAAAGTGCATCTTGTACAACAGCAAATTGTTTAACAAAAAAAAAAAAAAAGTAGTGTTTGCTGTTTTAGTTATGCTCATTTAAATGGAAAAAAAATGTACTAAACCTTCTCTCTGAGGAATAAAATGCACTAACTTTTAAAATACATATTACCTCTTGAGAAAGCAACTGCAAGCTTTTTTTGTTTTTTCCTTTTTTTTTCCCTTTTCTAACACCTCTGGGCAGATGGAAGGATTGAGTTGAGGTAGAACACCCAGTATCCTCCAAGAGGACATTGCTGTCCTATAGTTGAGCTCAGCTATGACTGTGCTGCATCAAAGCCCCACAGGAACAACATAAGTAACTCATTCCCTTAGAAAACACTTTGAGAAATTGGAATATTTTGTGTAATTTGAGGTGCCTGGAGGGTATAATAGTAAACAAGTTTTATTTTCTCCCTTGCATAATGAAGCCCAAAGCTCTAAGCAGAGTTGCACAAGGTGTGATGGGAGGGGAAGGTGACTTTGCACTGGTTTGGTTTCCCTGCATTAGGAGATTACCCAGGACTGTTCCTGCTCCTGCAATGCAGACTCTTCTAGCAGCTGATACTCTGAGAATCTCACCTAAATGCTACCAAGACTTTCTGACTATACCACACAACCTGCTGGTGGTCTTGAAAAATCAGTAGCTCTTTCTTGCCAAGAGAAAACAACAAAACTTTACTGTGGGAAAATCCTGTGGGATATGATGGCCCTCATGTAAGGGAAAGGACAATGCACAAAAAAGCAAATTTCTTTAACTTTTTCTTACTACTTGAAAAGGTGGCATTACAGTAGTTGCCAGAATTTCTAGGCATTGATATGTTAGTCCTAAGTTAGGAAGAATCCTAACTCAGACCTGTGTGATCTAGTCAGTTTGGTTGCTGAATTGAGATTCCACCAGAGGAGAAGTTCAGCTGTGTCTGCTTGACTTCAGCTCTGTTGGCTTCTTCCAGAAGCAACCATCTTGGCAAGAAGAATGATCACCAAGATCACCCACAAATAATTGTATTTGGGGATGTGAGAAGCCAATTGAGAGACATCAAGCAATTACAAAATCCTTGAAAGGATGTGTGTGTTTATTTATATATATGTTTATATCTGTTAGGAGCACCAAATCAAGGACATCTAGAATAAGAATCATGTTCAGAAATAATAATATTTCAAGTGGCAGAGTGGACAGAATATCAGTATTTTCCTAACTGCTAGCATAAACCTACTCCCATTAAATGCTAAAAAGTCCCCAATTTCAGACAGTTGAGGTTTAGAAAATCTCACCCTAAAATCCATCTGTTGAGTCCTGACACCTAAAAGCATCCTATTAGCATTAAATGGGGTTACTCTGTTCAGATTATTCTCACTCTGAATGTTTGATGAGGAAATCTTTCTAGTTGCCACTTTTAAGCCCATTTAGGTTTCCACAGTTCAAGTTAGATTCAGATCAGTACAGTGCCTGCAGTGATGGTTAACAGTAATCCTTTATCTCCTAAAGACTCTGGAAATTATGTCCTTTGTACGAATTTAAAAAGCAACAGATGATGTGTCAAGACAGTAATTTAAACTATGAATCTGCCCTTGCTTAAAGATGAACTTCTGCAAAAGAAAAATGAATAAAGTGCTGGTGGCAGACAAGCAGAATCTGTGGATAAGTGCATCAATTTTTGTTACTGACAGATCTTGTGTTTGTAATAAAAATGAAGTGCTGTGAGGTCAGTGTCAGAATGAAACTACACTTGTTTTCACAAACATGCTCATGTGATGCTAATAGTAGCTATTAACAAGATTGACACAGCTATCTGCCAAACAGAAAAATTAGTTCTCCTCATCACAAAATGGGCAAAGTTGGGGGAATAATAAATCAGAAAATTAGTTAGGACATCATTTATCTTTCATGGCTTTGTGACATTGCAGCTTAGAGTCCTTCAGGATATAAATTCATTTATTGCATTTTATTGTTATGAAAACCTGCCAAGGCTGTATCAGGCTCTGGAAGTTAGATGAGCAGAGGTAACTGTGTGGTGTTAATTAAGATGATGTTTGCATGATTTTGTTCAAGATGTGGCCAGTAAACTGTGTAAACTGTTGAATTATTCTTCTTCCTCTAGCCCTTTAAGGAAAATGAGAATTCCAAAATGAGTAACTTTTGTCTAAGAACTTGTGACTCTGGCTATCACAGGTGCTGGTGGATGAATGGCAGTAACCATCACATAAAATGAGATGAGGCTGTGCTCTCTTCAGCTTTTCATTTCTAAGTGTAGATTCTGTGCAGTTATTCTAGACTTTCAGTTTTTAATTTTAGGCTCTGTCAGCATGAAGAACTGGTGCTATCTAAATTTTTATTGGATGGGTTTTTTTTGTCCTTTATGGATTCCCAAGTATTTTGTAGTTACATGTCAGAGAATTGCTTCACTTGTCACAGAAATGCACATACCATTTATTTTCTTCAAGACATGCCATTGCATGATAATTAGAGAAGGAAGAAGAGAAGATGAATATGTTGATCTGCAACTCTAAAGAGGAAAAATAGTAGAATTCTGTCAATTTGTACTTTTCAATCTGCTATTTCCTTCAGAAAAGAGCTAATCATATATGATAAAATTATTTCCTCAGTGTGGGGTTATTAACAATTTATGCAATATTTTGAAAACTGAAGGAAAGTAATTGCCTAATACTCACATTCATATTTTAGATGCCTAGCTTGAGTTTTGCTTTTGGACCAGGGATTTTTAAGTCTGTCTTCAAATCCTAGAATGAACATGCCTGCAAAATTAATGCTAAATCTTCAACCAAAGAACTCCCTTAGCTGTGCTCCTCCTCCAGAGGGGTTTGTGACAACTTCTAAACAAAAATCACAAAGACCATGAGAATGTGCAGGATGTTGAAATGGAAAGAATATTGATTTTAACTTACATTCCTTTTATCCTATAAATATTAAAGGATTCCTTTGCATAATACCTTAAGGTTCAAAAAAACCCCAACAGTTGTTCCCTGAAAGCCAAACAATGTGGGATTAATTTTTAATCAGTGTCCTAATTGCACCTGGTGGGGCTGCAGGGGATGGTGCACAGAGAGTGTCAAAAACTTTGGATGTGTTCCTTTCCTTACAAATATAAATAAATGTACATTTAATGCCTTTAGGGAGCATTGAAATGAAGCTTACAAGGTCAGCTTGGGTGTTTTTGGCAGGGTTAAGCTGGCTGTGGTGTGAGTGTGCCCAGCAGGGCCAGAGTCAGGTCAGATTCCATCCTGAGCCAGCAGCAGTGAGGGTGGAGAGGGAGGGAAGGAGCTGCTGAAGGAATGGTCCATATTGCACACTAATGCTTCTGCAAAGGCCTTACCAGATGTTTATGAGAAATGCTGTTGGACTGGGAATACTTATCAAAGATGAAGGGTGGAATAATTTTTTTTTTTTTGGATGGGAGAATTCCCAGTGTAATTTGTTAGCAAAATGACAATAAAAGAAGAAAAAAAGACCATACTGTTAGCTTTTAATTCTTTTTAGAGCAGAGACCCAGAATTTTGATCAGGTTGGATTTTTTTGTTCTTTTTCTGCTGAGCATGTCTTGCTATTTAGTTTTCCACAAGAATTTTAGCATCACCAGCAAGCAGCATATCACTTGTACAGCACCACTGACTTTCCATCTGCCCTGGGAGCTGAGCTGCTCACAGATTGCTGCAAGTGCAGGGCTCTGTAATGAGTTGAGTTTCTGGAATAACAAAACTGTGTTGTTTCTTTGAAATGCAGGTCAGGTAGCCTGTGGCACTGAGCACAGAATCACTGACGTGGCCAGCAAGCTCCCAGGGTCACATGGAGACTTTACACACTGTCACAAAGACACAAGGGATGTGTCCTGCATATGCAGGAACAAAAAAGGAAGGATGTGATTTTGCTTTTTATACATTTGATATTTTCTTGGGGTCCTGGAAAAGGAGGTATTTCAGCATGGATTTGCAAAGGGACTTCTCACTTGTGTGACTGAGGGCAGGAAGGTCAGCTGTAGGTCAGCATGGACTTTGTTCCAGGCTGTTATTATTCACTGCTGTTCTTTCACACCTCCAGTCCCATACAAAGCTGATTTTTGCATGCAGCAGATCTTTGCATTCACAGAATATGCTCTTAAAGCAATAAACTTGTCTGGTCTTTGGAGACTGAGAGCCTCAGCAGGGTGTGGGGCAAGGAGTGATCAAAGGAGACCTGGGATGCTACAGGAAAGCAATGAGCCAAAGAGGGGGCAGCTGCATCATTCTTAAACAAGGTAATGTTGTCTTTGAGCCCTTGTGCAGATGCACTTTGGAAATCCCAGCACAGATGGAGACAGAATCCCCTCTCCAGTAAAGAGGAGGTGCAGATCAGGTGGAGATCCAGCTCGGGATGCCTCAGGCCCTGCTCCTGGCAGATGGAGCTGGTGGGAAAAGGGGAGATTTGCTGGTTTGGTTGCTCTGTGCTCTTGTGGCAGAAAAGAGAAATGTGGAGTGTAGCCAAGGAGGCTCCCTGTAGCAGCACATGTTTGGAAGAGGAGGTTGTTCCCACAAAGGTGGTTGTGGTTTTTTTCAGATGCCTACACAGCTAGGAGCAATAGGAGCACAGGGAAAATGGATTAACTGTTAGATGAAGCATGGGATGCAGCTGTTACCCTCCTCATGCCTTTACTGTTCTCTCTTGTTACTGCCAAATATATGGTGGGCACTAAGAGCAATGAGTAGCAATTTAGTGGCTTAGGAGGGAAATCCCAGAGTTAGGTGTGTTTTAGAGTCACTGCCAGTGTTCCTACATGCCCTTTGTGGTATAATCACACACAGCTGTGCTGCTCTTGTGCTCTTTTGGAGTTTAATCCCTTCTGTGCATCACCACACATGTATTGTACCCATGATTATGAGATTTTATCCTTACAGAGCTTCTTATACTCCTGATGCTGTTTTTTGCTTCCCCCCTCTGGTACCCTCTGCTTTCCCTCACCTCCTGTTTATTTACACACATTTGTCCACCTCCCCTTTTTGCTGCCAGGACACCATGAGGAGTGAGCCATCAGCTTTGCTGGGTTTTGTATCAGGTGTGCACAACAGTTTGGGCTCTGAAGGCTTTACTGGCTGCTGCTCTGACTGAGATGAATATTGTGTACCTGGGTAATGCACAGCAAGTAACATAACACATCCATATTCTCTGTGCATTGGGCAGAATTTCTCTCTTCATGCAACATTCTCAGCTTGCTGCAGCAATTTCACAAAGTCAATCCTTATCTATTAGCACATGGGAAAAGCAGAGAAATATACATGTGGCACAGGACTTTCTATTTTTATTTTGAAGAAGTTTTCTAAGTGTATTTGATGAATAATGAACCTACTCCTTTGGAGTCAAACCTCCTTTATATAAAACAACAGCAACAACAAGAAAAATAGGCTTTGGTGTTTGACATGTTCTGTGCAAGATCTGACTTACCTGATCTCTGAACTGAGTTGATCACAGGTTTGACTGCCTAAGTTATGCAGTTACTGCACATAGATGTGGATGATCAGCTCAGCACAGCCATCCTCACCCTTGAGGGTACTTTGTAATTACTTTGGGAGCAGTACATCACTCTTGAAGTTCATTTATGATATGCCTTTTGTGAGAGGCCCCCTAAATTCAGCCCAACTAACCCCTGCCAGCCCTCCAAGTGCTCCAGTTTGTTCCTGCTGCTCGTGCTGACTCCTGCCCAGGAGGGAGAGGTGGTCTCCAGTGCAGCTCAAGCCCATGAGCATTCCTTGTGTCTCTTCTTTGCAGACCCCTCTGGAGTTTGCTTCCCTACAGAAGTGGTGCTGCAGATGGACCCTGCTGTGTTTCTGAGGCATTTGTTGCTGTTGAGTGGCTCACTTGAGTGAGATGGAATTTGGGAAGAACAGCTGGGAGCTGGAGCAGGTAAGGGGTGATGCTTGAGTGGGCAGAAGTGGTTTGGTGCCTGTGGCTCCTGCACATTCCAGAGAGCTGGAACACAGCCTGTAGAGGAGCTGCAGGCTGGTGGGCTGTGCTGCAGCTTTCCTGGTGCTTGGGAAGAGAAGCTACTGTCACACTGGAGCACAGGGACAGCAGAGGGACAGCAGAGGGACAGTGTGGCACCCTGCACGCTGGCAGCAGGCCAATCTCTGTGCCAGTGTCACAGCTGACAGGTGACACCCTCGTTGTGCAGAGCAGGTGGGACAGAGCCAGGAGCTGCTTGCAGGAAGCCCAGGCAGCCAGGCTGTCCCACGGGCACAGCTCCCAGCTGGAGAGCAGCCTGTGGCACCCTGCTTGGCACATCCTGCACTCTCTCCAAGCAGCTGGGTGGGCTGGCACCAGGCAAGGGAGGGCTGCTTGTCCCACAGCCACCATGAGAATTGTTCCCAAGAAAGAGCAACTTGGCAGCAGCTCCCTGGGATTTGTGACTTTGGCAACTTGTCAGTGGTAGGGAGTGAGAAAGAGGTGTGAATGAATTATTCTGTCTCCACAAGATTTTTCCCTCTAGGGGATCCAGGCACAATCTTCCTCCTCCTGAGCTTGCCTTGCTGATTTTGTAAATCTGCAGCATGCAGGAAAGGTCCTAAATGTCACCTAAAAATATCTGCCCATCATGGAGGCTTATTCATGCTGGGCCCTTATGGAGCATCTCTGCCTGGGGATGATTTTTCCTTGATGTGCAGAGTTATGTGGCAGTTATATGCAGACATGGGACTGTCTCTGCCTAGTTCTGGTAAGGTGGATGGAAAATAATGTGAAGAAAAAGTAGGAAAAAGCATAAAAAAGAGGAGGAGAACAGCACTGACCTGGGCAAATATACTTTCTCCAGCCAGGAGAAACACTTGTTGAGCAAAACAAGCAAAATGTAGCTAATTGTCTGCTCTTTGCAGTGATTTTGCAGCCACAAAAAAGTGATTTCATCACTGCCAGTTCCAGAAATAAAAGGTCAGCAATGAAGTCCCTCCCCAGTCCTGAAAAGTACTTGTTATTTTCCCAATAGTATTTAAGGCTGAGCTCTGTTTGCAAGTGTCTTGCTCATGTCGTAGGGTGACAAGGAAGTGAGTTTTTTGGAAGGTTGTAGCTAAACCAATTAGTGGTTATATTTGAATATTGGTGCTATAATTTTAAATTTTGAATATTGTAGCTATAATTGTAAATTTTCTTTTTCTGTTTTTAAAAAAGCGATTCAGTCACATGGCTCTTGGATTTGGGACTGCCCAGCCTTTGGGAAGCTGAGATAAAACAGTGGGAGCTGGTTGTTCTGCATATTGCCCCTTCCTCCTCTCTCTAGAAAATATTTTTTGAATTAATGCTGATTTTCAGTAGTCAAATACTTAATGTATTGAAGGAAGCAGTGGGGGAAATCCCAATTTCCAGAGACAGCAGTGCTGTGTGAGTGGGACAAGCAGTGGTTTGCTGCTGGAAAATGCCATCAATGTGTGAGTGGCTGCATTGGGTAAGAGGCAGACTGAGCCCATGCTGAATGGAGTCACAGTCCCTGAGTCACTCCTGGTGCCACCAAGGTCACAGTGGGGACCTTGCAGCCCCAGCAGAGCGCCCAGCTCGTGGGGTGGCTGGGCTGTGGGGATGGATGTCATCCTTCCCATCCTGCCCATCCTGCCCATCCTGCCCATCCTTCCTATCCTTCCCATCCTTCCCATCCTCCCCATCCTGCCCATCCTGCCCATCCTTCCCATCCTCCCCATCCTCCCCATCCTCCCCATCCTTCCCATCCTGCCCATCCTACCCATCCTTCCCATCCTGCCCATCCTTCCCATCCTGCCCATCCTTCCCATCCTGCCCATCCTGTGCCTCTGTCACAGCACTCGGCAGAGGAGAAAATGCTGAAGGCAAGTGCTTACTGCTTCATAAACAACCTGATCTTTTATCAAATAATTTATTTTATGTAAAGGAAGAATTCTAGTTTGCAAAGCTAATCCGTCTTGTCTAAGTCCTTTTTTTTATCTTTGAAGCCCAAGTAAGTGTCCAATTTATAGTAGTTAGTAGATAGGATTTGGGATTCTTATCGACTTCGCAAACTTGGCTTTGCACTTTCTGATCACGTTTCTGGAGGAAAAAAATCAGCTCAAGAAATTGACATATTTGACAGTGTATTTGCTTTTCCTTTCTTTTCTTTTTTTCTTTTTTCTTTTTTTTTTTTTTTTGGAATGCCTGAGATATTTCTGCTTGGAAAGTGTGTATTGCAATTATCAGAAGGTTATAACTAAAATTTTCCTCAGACTAAATGACTTCAAAAGTCCTGGGTAAGACAATTTTCTTATTTCTCTGGCTTCTGTATTGTCAGTCAAAATATTTCACAAGAGCCAGGAGATGCCATATGTTTCAGGGGAGGTAAAAATCAGTGGCAAAAAAAAAGAGATTTAATCAGAATTGATGATTTCACTTCAAGACATGCCAGCAAACTTTTACTTGTAATTATTTCTGATGTTTGTGTCTTGAGATTCTGAGTCTGATGGGCAAAAGGACCCAGTTTCAGGCACTGAGTACTTGCTGGAGTCTGGAGGGCTCAGGCCTTCAGCAGGTCAAGGTCACACCTTCCTAACTTCATGAGTCCCCATCTTCATGAGTGTTTTGGTAGAGCAACACCAATACATAAAGGCAGGGGTGAAGCCAATCTGTGCAGCCAGGAAAGAGCCCATGTGTGGGAATGGCAGGTTTTCTGCAGTGGCACTGGAAGGAGGCAGGTGAGGTGTGTTTGGGCAGGAGCAGTGGCTGGTTTTGGGGCACTGAGGGTGGTGCTTGTGTTGTTTGTGTTGTGTGGAATTGGGACAGGCAGCTGAAGTCCATGGCACTTGGTAAAGGCAAGGCAGCCTTTTGAAACAAACAGAAATGGTGCAAAGAGATGAATGTAACAGATGATAGGAGAAGAAGAGATGGAGAAGGAGAAGCCAAAAGGAGGAATTAAAATTTTAGGTGCTGTCAGTCTCAGCTTTTCTCATGCTGTCCAACACTGGAATCTGCTAAATGCTTTGTTTCCTGGTGCTTGGTGCAGATGGAGGACACAAGAGGCTGTCAAATAAATACTTCAGTTGTTGTTGCATTGTTTGTGACTCCCTCCTGCTGTTGGTGGTGTAGGGAAAGTCACCTGAACTGAGGTACCCAGCTGGGTAATGTGGTTGTCCTCAAAAATCATGTTTTCCACAGCTAAAGAACCATTGCACTCTAAAAAATTATCACCACATTATTAGCTGAGCTGTGTTGTGAGAGCTCACCTTGTGATTCTTTTTTTTTGACACCATCTTCAAATAATATGTTTGGCAACAAATCAAGCTGATTAAAAACAGCAAACAGGCTTTTCCTGTTTTCCTGTTTTCTTTTCCCTTTTCCCAAGTAAATGACCAAGGCTTTTTATATAGCTTAAAAATAACTCTGCAGGTGAAATTCTGTAGTGCCTAATTTAGCCATATTCACCCAATCAGTTTCTTATACTACCTCTCTGTGTTTAAAGCTGGTCTTAACAAGCTGTTAAAACCCCAAGTGCAGTGGGTAATGTTAACTCACCCACTGAGGGAGATGTGGGTGAGAGACCTGAGGTCCATTAAGTGTTGGGGCTGTTCCTTCACATCAGTTTTTATTTTTCATATAAGAAAGCCAAATACATAGCTATAGAGATAATCAGCAAGTATGAGACAAATACGTTTTTTGACTTCTGAATGTGCAAATTGATAAAGTGTTGGCTGCCTTTTGGGTTGGAGTATTGTGGAAAGCAGAGGGAGGTGAAGCCCACAGCAGGAGTCATTAATTAGAGGAGATGATAGTGTGAACATGCTGTAGTACACTCAGGTGAGTCTTTGGTACACATTGATTTAAACATTATTAAAACAAACTCCTCAGTTACTTTCAGGATTAGTGTGACAATGTATTTTGGTTAAAGCCTGGCACAGGGGACAGAGAGCATGCTCTGGGGTAGGCAGTTAGTTCTCCTTTTCATGGTCTTGCTGGTCCAACTCGATTAACAGCAGATTTCCTCACACATTGCTCTGCTTTATCTGTCTTTGGCATAACTTCTTTCTGCATTTTTCATCATCACATGGGTAATAAGTGAAGAAGAAACTGGTCTTTCCATGACAAAGAAGATTAATTTCAGCAGCTGTTGTAGGATAAATGCAGGACACAAAGGGAACTTAATGTATGATGTCAGTGTTTTACACCTTGCTTTTGCTTATAAGTAAACCTGCAATGTTTGTATCTTTATGTTATTGTTTTGGAACTTCATTTACTAACTGAGGAAAACATTTTTTTTTTCCTGCAGGAAAACAAAGCCAAGCTCCAGGCTTTGTTTTCTGGGAAGGATCACGATTCTAGTCTGGAGATGAAGTCCAAAGTTTAGTTGCAATTTCTACAACTTGTGAAAACATTGGAAAAAAATTTAGCAGTTCCTGTACTGCCTCAGGGCCAGTATGGGGCTAAGCAGGGCTCGTGTTGGCTGCAGTTTCTCACCCAGGAGAAGTTTCTTCACCCTGCTGAGTAACTTGCAGTGTGTAGCAGATGTAGAATCTGAAGTGTACGAGGTCTGCAACAGAGCAGTCGGTGAGAGGAGTGGAGAATTCAGTGGAGTGAACAGCTGGGACCAGACAAAGCTGGGACTGTGCAAGGTTTATCTGCTTGGGATTGTGCTGAGAGCTCCCACTCTGACAGTCTTAACAAGTTTTGCCATAATTCAGTTACACCTTGGAAACAGTTAAAGCAATTTAACAGTAAACTTGGCATAATTACTAGTTAATAGCCAGAGCCAGTGCTCCTAAAGTGTAAATTGTTTTGGTATTGATCTAAGCTTACACTGTCAGCATTTTGTAGAGACTGAACTTTAGTGCTTAATTCAGCTGTATGCAACCATTAATTTTGTTTTTTATCTGCAAACAAAGGTGCAAGTGGCTATTCTATTTTCTGCAATAATAAAATCAATTAAACTGTTTTTCCCCAAACATAGATGACCTTTGTAAGCAACACATTTGAAATGCCAACATGTGAAAAGAAAATGATGGCAGGATCTTGTGTTTATTAAGAGAAATGGAGGACTTGATAGCAGGTTAAGCCTGTAGCTACTGACCAGGGTTCCTTTACAGTGATTTCCAGGGGTGGAAGTTCTGTGCTCAGATCTCTGATCCATCAGCCTTCCTGCAGTCAAGCTTATGGTTTGGTCTCTAAACCTCTTCCAGTGCAGTTTGATATTTAGTGCTGATGTCATTGCCTCTTGGTGAACCCCAGCACAGCACAGAGAAGGGGAAGTTTGTGTCACCATCAGCTCAGAGCAGTGAGCAGAGCCAACACACACCTGAATAATTGGAGACATCTTTGCAGGATCTGTCTCCAGAATGGGGGAATTGCAAAGTTAGGAACATTTACTGATAGCAATTGGTTGTTTAGTCCTTATTAGCTTCTGATCAGATGTTTCTGGTTTTCTCTTCACATGTGGCAGTTCAGGACTAGTTCCTTGAATTTAAAATCCAATGTCTCAATTATTTATGGAAGTTAACTTTTCCCATCTGCCTTGGAGTGTGGATGATTACAGAAACAAGTTCATTATCCATGAATGGGTGCATTTAACTCTGTTGCTCAGAGACAAGATGTGTCCCCTGTGCCCTGAGTGTCACAGCTCCACTCTAAACATGTATTGTGGTGTGGTTCTTCCTGTGCAGCCAGCACTGGAAATGCAGAACTGTGGGCTCATAATCTTTTAACTGCTGTTGCATCAGACTGCCTGAATGACAGTGTGACTGGCACTTCACATCATTTACAGCATTTATTCCTGATATCCAGAAGGGCTGATTCATGCTTTTCAAGTCTTTTCTAAGACTTCATGAAGAAGGAAGTGAAAGTGATGAAGGACCAGTAAATATAACTAAATATAAATGTGCTATCAAACACAACTTTGGCTGGATCTTTGTTATTAATCAAATGCTCTCAGTGGTGATGCTGCTGAGCTTGGGGTGGTACAGCTCCAGCTGCCATCCTAGAGATCCCAGAGAGAAAAAACAACCCTAAAATCCCAAGGATTTTGTGAGAAAAAGATGTGCCACCGAAATGAGATATTGACAGGTGAATTGTTATTACCTGGCCACCAAATTGGATGTGGGAAAGGGTCACTGAGAGGTTTGATCTCAGCACACCAGTGTGGTCACTAAATACCACTTACAGTAGCAGTCATTTCCTGGACAACAGCAGAGCAATGTGACCCTTATTAAAATTACCCCATCAATTGGAAATCACTACTATGGTTATGTGGTTATGATTATTAAGATAATTAAAATAAAACAAGTTAGTAAAAGATCCCATTAAGTTTGACCTTGAATAATTAGGTTTCTAATGCATAGTAAGCCCAGTAATAACAAGCTACCATGAAAACAGAAATTCAGAAGTTTTTCTTGCAGGCACAATTTAAAGGAAACACATTGCTTTTTCCAATGTATTTAATTTTCAATATGGAGTCTGCAATGAGCTGCTAATAATCATGCACTATGCCATCAGGGTTTTGCACCTATTTACATATAAATAGTTCAGACCTGACTTGGCTACCAACAGTGGTTAATTTAATTTATTGTCCTTTGGCAAGTGAATAGTCATTGGTTTTCTAGCACTTTTAACCTTAGCAAACCCTTGGGAAATAAAATTTAGATTGAAAGAAAATTACTACTGGTGGAGAACAGCAAGAAAGTGACAGTGGTATATATAAACCTCAGGCAGCAGCAGAATAAAGTGTCATATTATTGTATGCTGTCTTCTAAAGTTCAATATTGCTTTCTTGATTTACACTTCTGTAATTTTTTCCAAGTAAGTCTTCTTGCTTTGGGGACTTTTGCATCTAACTTCATGTTTTTCAGCCAGGAAGAGGGATTAACCTACTTACCATTAGAAAACATATCAGAACTCAGAAGCATAAGCCAGCAATGTGCAACCAATGACAGCTAAATGAGGTGACAGCTATTGAGCACTGATGACTGGGTATCAGAGTAGCACTAATTTATCATCTCTCCTGTACCACTTGTAGGAGAATGTGAGAATCCTTAAATTCAGAGGGTTTTGGGGAAGCTGCAAAAGACAGGCCTCAGAGACAGTAGAACTGTGATTAGAGCTAAGCAGTAGCCGTAAGATTTGTCAGCAGAAAAATTATATAAGAAATAGAAAAGGACAAATAGAACAATGGTCGGTGTATAACCGCTTGTCTAGAATAACCACCTAAGTTGCAGAAAAATACATCTGGCAAGATATTAGGAAGTTCTAGGCTTAATAATGGACTCTGTGCATTGTGTTTTAAGGCTTACAAGCAGGTATTGTATTTGAAATAAGCAAGCCTTGTTTTAACCAAAGGTACGTGTGCTTATAGTGGTTGGATAGAACTACTGTCAATATGCTTTTGCTTTGTGTGATTGGTCCAAAAACTTTTAAAGTGAGTTGTAACATTAAGTTCTTTGTCTGCTGCCTGGGATGTGAACTGCTGGCATCTTCCCATTGTCATAACCATGTAATGAGGCTGATGCTGGAAAATAAACCAGCTCAAGAAGCATCCCTAGCAGTCCCGTCCCGTTTGTCATTTGTACAGAGACCCCGGCTGGTGACAGGAGAGCATCCCTGAAGGGCCCATTTCAGCCCCTGGGGTCAAATGAGCAAACAGAGCCCTGAAGCACTGCTTCCCTCCTGGCACAGGCACACCTGGCTCCTGCCCGGTTGGGAAAGCCAACTCTGCTGAGGGTCCACCACGAAACTCTGCACTGCCTTTGAGCAGAGACCGTGAGGAGCAGGAGCACTGGAACAGGAACAACATCTGCTGCTCTATTGTAGGAGCAGTCCCTTGAATAATGGGCATTGACTCCATGGTTGCAGAAGGCTGATCAATTAATTGCTTTATTCTATCATCATACTACATTATACTATTTAAGAAAAACCCATCACCCTTGTCTGACAGTCACGACACACACGTGGTCAATTGGTCAATCAATCCAAACACCATCACCAGTGGCCAATTAAGAAACCACCCTTTGGTAAACCAATCTCCATAACACATTCCACATGTGCGCAACAACAGGTGCAGCAAGTGGAGATAAGAATTGTTTCTCATTTTCTCTGAGCTTTCTCACAGCTTCCCAGGAAAATCCTGTGAGAGAGCCATGTCTCTCTCTGTTCAGAGGATATGTGATTACCACACTGCACTTTCCCCATAACAAAGAGTTTGGGGGAAAAAGAAAAACATTTTGTAATTCCTGAAAGCTTGAATGTGCATGGAACTGCTGCACAATTTGTTTTCTAGAATTAAAAAAGTGAATTATCTCAGATGGCAAGGAAATTAGAGGTTTGTTTTGTGAAGCTCTGTTGTCAGAACCAAACATATCTGAACTCCAAAAAACATGGCAGCAGATTTAGAAAATGGGAAGTCCTGAAATGTGGAAAAAATTCAATACAATTTTTATATCAATACATCTTAGGTAAAGTATTTTTATGTCATTATATTTTAGGTTAAGTATTTTTATGCCACAAGTGTGTTACCAGTAATGGGTTTTTTTCATCCCACAGGAGATTTTTGTTTAAACAAAGAAAATCAATAACTATTGTTCAAGAAAATAAATTCCATTTTCAGCTTGAAAGTGCTGCACATCTGCATACTTTTTCTGCACATCTCCAAAATCATATTTTGCTTCTCAGTCACCTTCGGAGAATAATTTCCAAAAATAAACTTTTATATTCCTGATGTTAAAAGCACAAACATATTGTAAGTACTTGCTCAAATGAACCAGTATTGTGTGCCTTGACATGATCCTTACTGGTTTGTTTCAGGTGCTGCCAGCTATTTTAGCAGAGGATGAGTCACTGTGTGAAATGCAAATCCTGTTTCATTTCTCATCAGTCATGATTCACCCTGAAATGTGTAAGATTTTAGCAAGTTGCTATATTATGCATTAGGTACTTAGGCTATTTGCTTCAATAATGCAGCATCACTTTATCCCTTAACTTTAAGTGATTAAAACCCAATGAAGCAAGAGAACATTCCAGTTTTACCCTTTTTACTGGTGGGAGCTGTGTCAGAGACCTCACTCCAAGAGGTGTTTGGGGTAGGTGCAAGCATTCCATCAGGAGGAAATGTGCCCTCCAGTGCAGCCAAACAGCACCAGAGCATGGAGCCTGCTCCAGCTCAGGGCCTTTGGGTAATTTTCCCATTTTCACATTCAGCCTCTCAAGATGGATTATGCCTACACTGCTGAGTCACTTCTCAGCATGGAGCAGTTTGCTTTGCTTCTCAGCAGGACTCCAAACCTGTGCTGCTGCAATTTAACTGTGCCCAGCATTTAAAGAGCTTTACTTAAAAGCCAGCTTGGCAATACCCACCTGGGATGAAAGCATTGTCTTTGCTGTGGTGCTGGCATAATGGACCAGTAAAACTGGTCCAGTTCATCTGTTGACATTTGAATGGTTTTTGACTAAACACTCCATTTCCACTGAACCAGCAGCTTTTCAGAAAACAAACATTTTCAACATAAAGAAAATATTGCTTTGGAAAATCAAATTAAGTTATTTCACCTGAAGCTAATGTGGTGGTGACCTGCTGTTGAACTGAACTGATATGCTTAATTCAAGATCACCAAGTGCAACAAAAATGACCCTACATGAGCGCCAGGGAACATGGTGCTTTGGGCAACAGAAATTCTGTACTAATGACTTTAACTGCATTTAATAGAAAAAAAAATTTCCTTGCATGGTAAATAGTGCCATTTCCTAATCTATTTTTAAACATTTTTGTTCTATTAGAGGGAAAAAAAAATCATTAATTTTCAATCTTTTCAAACTATTTGGGCTGAAATTTTCCACAGAAAAGAAATTGTACATCCTGGTGAACATTTTGAAAAGGAACTTAGGACTCCAATCCTACTGAAAGTAGCTGAGATAATCACCTGTACCACTTTTTACTGAAGAATCCATGACATACAGGGGTTTGATTGCAACATTTCATCAGCAGATAGAAGTCCTCTTAACAGTTTGGCCTTGACACAAATGGTATGAGCCACAGCAGCTTCCAAATACAAAATTTACTACAAATTAGGATCTGAATGGAATGAATCAAACAGCAGACAGAGAGGATTATGAGTCTGTGGCTATATTCTGACATATATTGGATTATTAGGATTTGCATTCATTAGGAAGGTTAGACTGGCATTTGCATGAATGTGATAAATTGTGCAGTTCATGGAGGTCCTGTAGGAGAAGGGGAATTCTAAGCTGCCTTTTCTGGTGAGCAGCTGTAAGTTTTGCACATTTTGCACACTTTGACATTGCTGGTGGTTTGTTATGCCAAGCACAGCTCTGATCCTCCACCCACCCTCTGCTCCATTTGACCCTGATGGGGTTTAACTGGTGCAGGGGGTTCCCTGCACAGTACTTGGTAAAAAAACAACCCCTGTGGTAACTAAAGGTTTTCATAAAATACATTGAGTGTCACATCAGTGCTTCAGCTAAAATCCTGTGTAAAATACAGTTCATATTGAGGTGCAGGGGTTGCTCCACAGTGATGACAGGCAAGGTTGTAAGGTGGAGATGTGATCTGCACTCTGTTATAGGGAGAGAAATCAGTGAGTCAAAAAAACAGAACCTATAGGAGAAAAGAAGAGTCCTACCTCTTTATCTATTAATTTGCTTTTTATATATTTGGCTAGACTATGAAAGCTACTTAAATGTCTCCTGAAGTCCTTGGCTGTAGGCATCTTCAAGTTTGACTTGCACATAACAGAGCTCAACATCATCTTAGGATCTCAAATACATTAGTCTTTAAATTGAATTCTGATGAAGATGATTTATAGCCTTGAAAATCCTCTAACCTCTAAAAGGGTGGCATGGCAGGCAGGTAGACTCAGAGCTCCTCAAAGAAACTTGAAGTGCTTCCTGAGGAGCAGCTGTGCTGTGTGTCCTGCCTGAGCTCTGGAGCAGGAGCAGTGTGATGGTGCTGAAAGAACTGAGATGAAACAGCACAATGAGAGGAGAAAGCAGAGGAAACAGAAATCTGGAACCAAGTTCTGGGGAAGGATGAACACAAGATTATACTACTTAATTCCTTTTTAAAGACAGGTAAAAAAAAAGTTTTTATTGGTGAAATGCTGCTCTTTTAGCCTTCAATATTTAAAGGATTTATGAAGGGTTATTATTAGGGACTGCACTAATAGAGTCCTCATGGGCTCACTCTCCATCAGCCCATCTCCTGGTGTGGACATTTTAACTTTCTTTTCTTTCAAAGTTAGTAAAATAATAAAATAATAGAATCCCCATTTGCTTTACTGAGCTAAAGGAGTAATTAACTGTGGGAGTAAGAGGCAAGAAGAAAGAAACCTCGAGCTTAAGCTCTTTGATTGCAGAGAGAAGCAGAACTATTATCAGCATTAATATAGAGAGATCAGAAGCCTCAGTATGAAGGTATTAAAAATGCACTCAATATTGATCAACAGGTTTACTATAATTATATAGCAGAAGCTAATTCAGCCAACTGTGCTTTCAGACTTTCTGGGTGATGGATCTCCCAGCTCCTGAAATACAGACTGATGCTCTGAGTCCTGGCTGACAGCTTCATTTGAGTAATTTGCCACAGCACACTGACATTCTATTAAAGCTCACTAGAAGACACACTGAAATTCATGGGGGATGCTCTTGCTTTCAGCAGGCTTTGGATAAAGTAATTGATGTTATTTCTGATAAGATGGCGGGAGACCCTATAAAATCCACAGTAGCAGCTCCCAAATCTCCAGTAAATGAAAATGCGTGGGAGTTGTGCACCTGAGTCTCCCTGTGTGCTTTTAAACACTCTTCTTTATAACACTAAACACTTGGCAGCATGGAATATCAGGGGAGAAGCTTCACCTCTGTTCTGCTACATCACCCCCAGGTAAGTTTACCCTCTCTTGTTTCCTTCATTTTTCTACTCAAGTTTCCTTTCTCAGTCAACAATTTTCCCCAGTCCCCCCTCCCACCTTAACCTCTCTGTGGAGCTCTTTGCTAGTGTTTCCTCCAGTGGATCCAGGAGCTTTTGCCCTGCTAAACAAGGTGAAGTTTCTCTCACTATCATTCCCAGACTCTCATTCCCAGTCTGTTCTGCTCTTAGGATGTGTAATGCCTATTCTGATTTTGAGTCAGAAAGTGAATCCCTGAGAGCAAAGGAGAGGGGCTCTAATCCAGTGCTTTGTCCACCCATACATCAGCCTAGAGCACCTCAAAAAAACCCATTACAGGGTCCCCTAGTCCTGGGCAGTAATTTGCAGAGCTGGTGCATCTTTACTCTGCTAACCTGTAAGGCTCATGAAAGCCTGGAGCAGAGTAAGGACCTGAGCAAGCCCCAGGGGCTCTTCAGCCTCTCCCCTGGAGTTTGGCTGCTCGTGCTCCAAGGCAGCTTGGATGTGGTGCAGCTGTACAGCTTTGGGTCTGACTGAGGAGTGCAGGAAAGCTGTGAGAAGCTCTGGTAGCCACCAGCAGCCCTGCTGGGAGCCTGAGGGATGTGTCCCATGCCTGTGGGCCAGGAGCTGCCCCTGGCTGCCAGGCACAGCCCAGCACAGCCCAGCTCTGGCAGCTGAATTCTCACAGCACTGCACAAGCATCATCTAGCAAAGGCTCAAGACTGAATCCTTTCAGGCACTCAGCAAAGGAACATCCCTAATAGCCTTCAGCCATTCAAGCCCATGTCCCAGAGAGTGGAACAGCCAGAGAGCTCCAAGATGTGTTGACAGATCCTTTCAGGAGTGCCAAACAATAGATTTTTCTCTCCCATTCAATTCTTGGGTCTTGACAGCAGTGACAACAATAAAACAATACAAAATAAACCAGCCTGAATGGTTCCAGTTTGGACAGTTTAACCATCAGGAGGGTGACTTGACAACAGGAAACAGAACAACACAAAGTATGGGCTATGTACATCCCAGGAATCTGTAATAGTTTTCCATTCCTACTTGGTTCACATTTCTATTCACAGGTATTGCAACATTTTATGCTTTTTCTTTATGAAGTTATTGGCCAGACTCCCCTTTTGTTCCCTTTTATAATGCAGATATGTGGTTCTGATCTGTACATTCTCCATCTCCTTGTGGCTAACAGTGATGCTGAAGTACCAGGGCTCCTTTCACTTAAAGCAAACTCAAGGCAGAACTTAATCCCTGAACCAGACCCAAAGGCCACTGAAATCAAAGAAATATTCTGATCAGTCCCAGTGAGATCTGAATCAGTCTAGTAAAGAACACTTTCCACAGAAGCTAGCATAGGATTCACTCCCTTATCAGAAAGGCATTCCAAAGCACATTTGTTATTAATTCTGCTTCCTCCTTAATCCCATCCTAAATAGTTCTTGCTTCACTTCATTCTCTCCTTGAAAAGTTAAAACTTCCAAAGGTTTTGAAGACACCCTTTGTCAAAGGATTACTGGAGGCACCAGTGGAAATTTAGGCATCATTAATTAGACCAGGAGAATGAATTCCTATAAAAATTGCCCATCTGTGAGTGTTAATTTAGCAGCAAGTAGTTATTTTTCTCTGCTGGAAAGGTAGATCAAAAGCAAGCTGAGAAAATAAAAGACACAAGAAAATAAGACAGGAAAAACAGTATGAATCTTATCAGTAGAAAATGTTAATTACCTTATAAAGCCCTTAGTCACCTAAGCTTCTGTGTACAAGAGAAATAGAACAGTCCAAATTATCTCTGCATTTTAAAAAATCAAACTATGATTCTATTTGTTACTTTTCTCTCATTATCTTTTACTGGACAAATCTCAAGCACCTCTAATTTCTGGATATTGTTTTGTCACTTTTTACCTAATTCCTTGTGTGTCTGTTCTAAAGAACACACATCCAGAGGTGTGTGCAGCCCTGAAATGTGGAACCAGATGATTGCAAGCCACTGGTGGTTGTTCAGCACAGATCCAAAGAGCTCCCAGCAAAGTCTCAGGCTGCAGGATATCAGCAGTGAATTCCACAATCACTCCTTCCCCAGGACATCTTTGCAGGCTCCTTCAGAGCAGAGGCTGGGAAGGTGCACAGGGGGCTGAGCCAAAACATCCCTTCAGAGCACAGTGGACTTCATTAATGCTGTGGGTTTGACAGACACAAACACTGTAAGCCCAAGAGAATAAAAAGAGGTCTCAGCATCATCTCTCTCTCCCTGGCTTAATCAACTCTTGTGGGAAGTGTAGCTGGACCTTGAAAAGCCAATTCCCATTTGATGATTCTGTGTGATAGCCTCAGCAATGGGTATTTCTGTGGCTGTGGACAGAAACATTGCATGTGTGCACTGAGTGAAACCAAGGGCCCTTCTGCCATAGGCTGCTGCATGAAATATTAAAAAAGAAACCTTCATACCTGGAGTCCTTACTGGGTCACCTCAGCCTTCAGCTGTCCTGCCAGCTCAGTCCTCTCCTTGGGATGTAATTAAATAAGAGCAAAATGGTATGAACCTGCTGATGGCTTCCCATTGCCCAGAAGGAAATCACTGAATTTCCCTGGGATGCCTGTTCTGATCAGAAATAGCACTGCCTTGATTGAGGCACTTCATTCGGCACAGAGACTCACAGTGTATGAGCACTGCAACTGAACAGCATTAAAGGGAGACCACCACAGAATATGCTGGTGCAAAGAAGATTAGGGAAGGGTAAAAGGATCACAGATTACACACCCACTTCTTGAAAAACCTACAGACAGTCTGGCTGGGGTTTTGAGCTGAGCTGGGTGCAGATACCTGGGGTGAATCAACAGGGCTCAGAGCACAGGCCCAGCTCTCAGGAGTAGAAACCACAGATTGTTCCATCAACACAGCTGGACATATGCTGTGAAGCCACTTTTTAAGTCAAGCTCTAAATATTTGAAAGTTAGTAGAAAAATCTCTCCTTGGGAAAGATTATTAAACCTCTGCCTGTCTGCATTTTAGTCACAGGATCCCCACCCTCCTCAGGCCAAGCTTCACTGCTTCCTTTCTGCTCCAAATCTCCATGGAAATCTCTGTCAGGTACTGACTGCATGAAGCTGCAGTTTATCCTTAACCTGCACATGACTTCTGTTTCCAGAGTCTCCAGGATATGATCAGATGTGTTCAGCAGGAGCAGCTGCTCTCCTGAGCCCTGTGCTCCTCAGTGCTGCTGAACCAGGACCAGCACTGGTACCCAGTCCCCAGCCAGATGGTTCCCCCCTTACATTTGTCATTCAGCTGTCCCTTTTCCTGACAGCCACAATTGGTTTTCTGTGCTGTTAAGGGTGGAATTTGGTAATAAAGTGCATGTTATTTGATTCTGAACAGGCAATTAGATTTCCTCATTTCATTTTTAGGGTTTTAACTGCCTGACTTGACACTAATGTGAATCAACCAGCATCCCACTCTGCTATGCCACTACCATTAATGCCAGTCCAATGTGCACAATAATTTTGATATAACATATCACTGGCAGCTCATCTCCATATCACTCACCTAGTTTTTTTGCCCCAAATTGGTCTTATTTTTTTAGGTCTTTCCCTAATTAACACCACCTTTCCATGGTTACTAATGAGTCTGTTGATACCCCTTCTTCAGGCTGCCTCTATTATTAAAGTCTTGTGGGCACATCCAGCTCCAAAAGTCTGCTATAATTAAGACACAGATGTCACTGTCTTTCACTTAACAGACACAGTGCCCTGGATGATAAGTGAGGAAGGAAAAATGCCTTGTCTTTTGATTCTTTCTTCATTGTGAATGGCAGGACTCTGGGAAATGTCTTGGATAAGGGATGGGAAGTGGGACTGATAACTGAAATAGCAGCACCTGGCAGGAGGTCAGCCTTGGACTTTTTAAAGAAAAATGAGACTAAGGCAGAACACAGTGAATTTCTGGAGGCAAAAATTGTTCACAGAAGATTTACACAAATCACAGGAGAACACAACACTCACATTCAACAAGACTTGTCAGGTTCACCTCTGGCACTTTCTGCAGCTTCACCAGGAATTAGAAACAGTCAGTTGTGTTCACTGCATGTTTTGAAGACAATCTGGTCCAAAACTTAAACAAAGAAGGAGATATTATTCAGCTTTCATCAAGTCATGGAGTGGTTTGGATTGGAAGAGACCTTACAGATCATCCCATTCCCACCCCTCTGCCATGGGCAGGGACACCTTCCACTGGAGCAGGCTGCTCAAAGCTCTGTCCAGCCAGCCCTTGGACACTCCCAGGATGGGGCATCTCCCTCAACCTGCTGGCCACACTTCCTTTCATGCAGCCCAAGCTATGGTTGGTTTTCTGGGCTGCAAGCACACATTAAAAGCTCATCCACCTTCAAGTTATTTTTGGCAGGGTTCCTCTCCACCCATCCATTCATCTGCCAGCCTGCACTTGGGGGCTGCCCAGTATCAACAGAAAGCTTTGTCAGACTTTGACAACACTGATCATGGACGTGAGGATTTTCTGTATGGGATAGTCCATGAGAAAAGGCAGAACACAAAATGGAAACAAAATGTTTGCTACAGAGAACTCTGCAGTAAAACTGCCCCAGTCTGTGCTCTTCAGAGCTGTGTTCAAGCTGATCCTTCAGGAGGCCAGAAAGCTGGAAATCTGTAGTATTTAACAGTAAAGTTTCAACAGTGAAAAAGCTATTAATGAAATAGCATTAATACAAATAATATTGCATTCCTTATAAAGGTCTTGTATCTTTTATGTTTGTTTACAAAAGGGGAACATGTTTACAAGAATAAAATAGACACTTCACAAGAACAGATTCTATATTAATGTATTTCTTTGGTACTATACAACATTACTACAGGTGTAAAGTTCTATTATATCTTAAGTTTAAAATAACACCTTCAAATTCCAGATCTATTTTAAATATTTAAGCTGAAACATAGAAACCAATTTAAATAATAAATACTGATTTTATACTTTGTGTGTTTTTTGAAATGGAAAAACTCAACCTTTGAGCACAGAATGACAGTTTAAAACTGTGGCTGATTAAGCTGTCTGCTTACAAGCTGAACAGGCAGTGGCACTTACTGTACTTAGTCCATCAATTACATACAACCAAGCATGCAAGTGGTGGAGAAGTCCATAAATAGTGCTGTAGTGTCCTCCTCCAAATGGGACAGAAAATTGTCCAACTAAGCCATGTTCTGACAGTTACCAACCAAAAAACTGAGCAGGCATCTCCACACCATGGTCACAACTTCACCTGCAGTGGCTGCACAGCCCAAGATGTGCTACAGCTGTGGTACAACCACACTTTGGGGTAAAGATAGTTCTGTTTGCAAAAGTGTTCCAGAGTAAAGCTGCTCTTCTAGTGATAGTGCAGTAACTGGCAGATAAAAGCAAAGAGGCTCCAGACAATCCCAAAGGACCAAACTGAGGTGGTGTCTCCCTAAAGCATTCCTGAGGCAGCTGAAGGAATGCAGATTTCCACACCCCAGGACAGTTTGCTGCCTTCTCTGGGCAGTGCTGAGCCCTCTTGGTATGACTTTTATTCCTACCTCAAGCTGCTTCTGAAGATCAATGTTTTTGCTGTTAGACTATATGGAATGGCAAAGATTTTAAACTTTTTTTTTCTTCAGATCTTCAAAGGATGAGACATCCTTAATTCTCCATTGGCTTTATTTCCTCTCTTCCATTGCCTCCACTGGGGGGGGGGAAACCCCAACACAAAACATCAAAAACATGTTCCACATTATCACAGCCCTTTGTGTCCATGCTACAGCCTCTTCATCACACCAGCCACCCCTTTGGTGACACACTTGCAGGAAATGACTCCTGGTAAAGGAAAGAAAAAGCTTTGCTTTCATAAATATTCCTATTTTAAGGGGCAGATCATCACATCAGGACTTAAGACAGTAAGTGACAGGGGCTATAAACAGGAAAATAAAAGATTTTGTGGCCTTTGTATCCTGTAGGCAGGATAAATCCCTCCAATTATACAAGATCCTGGCTAAAGTCATTACTTGCTGTTCAGAAGTCTTACAGCATTTTTCATTCTTTGCTAAATTTATCACACTAAATCCCTTCCCTCTGATCAAAGTCTTCTAGGATACAGAAGCTGAAAGATATAAAAGTGCTTTGATCCAAGGGGACTCTGATGAAAACAGGCTTCAGTAGTACAACCTCTTAATTGTTACCATAACTCAGCATGATACTATCTCAATGCCATCAGCAACAAAAGACCTCCACAGGAAATACTGATTTAGGGGATCCACCCATTATCTCATATGCATTCACAGGTGTTGCTGAGAAAGGCAGCCTTGTTCAGAGGTTCCTCAAAATAATTAATTTTCCAGCTACTGTGATTTTTTTGAATACAGATCCTTCTGTATTCCTTCTCACCACCTTGACCAGAGAATAGAACACCTGCATGGCACTGCTTCACATTTTAAACAGTAAGGCTTCCCAGGGGAGGTCCTGCTCAAAAATCAATTGTATCAATTGGAAACAACACAGGAGTGAATGTATTTTTTATTTTCCCTTGTGTCCCAGAAACATTCAGGGAACACAATGCCAGCTGAGGGGAGAGAGCAGCAATCAGCAATATCAAATCAGCTTGTCAGTCCAAGGTACTTCTCTATCGATCACTTCCATACAATATATTCAATACCAAACTCAAAATTATAATTCAGATAGGCCTTCCCCAGTTGTGCTATTGCTTTCCATTGCATCCCTGGCATTTTTTAACAGATATTTTAACAATCTAAATTTTGCAGGACTTTCTACATTTCTGTATGTATTTCAAACAGGAGAGACAGAACCACACAGAACAAAACTTTTTACATCATTACAAGACAGGCCAAATTTCAAAGTGGCTCATTCATTTCTCTATGGAAAAAGTAAAAATTTGCTCCAGGCCTTCCAAACACTTGACTCCATATCACTCTGCAGAGCTGCTCCCTGCACATCCTCCTCCCTTTGCACATCAGCTCCCCAGGAGGGTCAGGCAGCTCTCCAGGCTCTGCACACCCTGATCTGACCCTGCCTCTCCACCAGGTCACAGGGAGCTCAGAGCTCTGTGGGACCAGACCCTCCATCCCCTGGGATGTAAAGCTGGGCCTAACTCAACCTGCACACCCCAGAGAGCCAAGCCCAGGGGTTCCTGCCCACACACACTGGAGTTTGCTGGAAGAACAGGGTGAACATATCCCAGCCTTGGATGTGCTTCCCTTCAACCCCTAACCTCCTCCCTAAGCCAACAGAAGCTTCCTGGAATTCCCCTGTCTTTTTCACCTGCACCAGCAATTCTTCTGTGCTGAAGTGACACTTTTTTTTTTTTTTTTTTGTTAGAGCAGTATTGCTTTCTGATGGGAATATTAGTAGATGACATTCCCTGTGCCCCCTTCAGGTGCATGTACAGAATATCTTGTGTCAAACCAGCTAATTATGCCTCTATTCCCTTGTTGTAGATAACAGCAAAACTTCAATTACAGCTTAGCCCTTCTTCATGATACTTTTAGCATAATTTCTGAACAACTGCATTACCCCAGTAAATGCCTGAGTTTGATGAGACACAGGTGGGAATTAAAAAGTGATTTTTTCCCCCATCACAGTGGGAAGAAGAAACCAAACCTCTCTGTGCTGTGAAAAATCTGCTCTTCCTTTTCTGAAATGAGATCTCTGGAAATAATGCCCAGCTAGTGGTTCCTGGGTGCCAGAAGGAAAACAGGTCAGCATTTTATGCACACAGTCAAGGACACACAGGGCAGCACTGTTGAACCTTAGGGAGGAGTCAGAGCCTGCACTCCAAAGTGCTGCTCACCCTTTCAGAAAGCAGCTTCCACCCAGGAGCCTCAGCATGAAAGTGCTGAAATTCTTGTGTTTGAACCCCTTTTCCTTTCACCAATATTTGTTAAATACTGCAACAACAGTGAAACTTTTGTTTCTTCCATCAAACTAAAGATACTTGTCACTTCAGTCCACTGAGATCCGATTCCGAAGAGCGTGGGGAAGGAGCACAGGTGAGATTTGGTAACAAACCTGGGAATGGTGTACCAGTTACAACAGCATTTTGAGCACAGAAACCATCACAATGCTTCAGTAACAATGCTCATTCATGGCAGCATTTTTCTCTTACAGCTCTGAAAGCATTGCCAAAGGAATTATTATCCCAGCTTTGATTTTTTTGGGAAGAAGTGCACTGAGTACTGAGGAGCAGCATTTCCAAACTGGCTACTGATTATTGCAGTGCTCCTGTGCTTGCCATGTTTGAGAGCCCAGCTGGAGCTAACAGACCTCATCCACCAGAAGCACCAATTACACACAAGTCCCACTGAACCATTAGGAGCTGAAGGTTATCAGCATTCCTAAAAAGTTAATTAAGGAGAACAAAATGTATTTGCTGCCATAATTTGAACATGCATAAATAAGGGATTGCTGTGGAAAAAGCATGGCCCACCTTTCATCCAAGGTCACACAGCACATTTATTGCACAAGAGGGAGCCAAGTCCAAGTCTTCTAATAGTGCCCAAAGTGATGTATTTATATACATGTTTATAGAGTAGAACTGTGTGGAAACTGGGCCAAGGATTCAGCCTTGGGCTTTGCAGTATCGTGGCTCTTGTGCACAACTGGAGTGACACTGAGGGAGCATCATCATCTCTTCATAATCATCCCTACCCCTGTGGATTCTGGGGCACACCAAAGATATTTATGTGGTCAGTTAGGAAATACCCATGGGCTCCTTGTCTGGCTTATGAAAAAAATCAAAGTAATCACTACCAGCTCTTTTTTTTTTTTTTAATGGTTTCTTCAAAGCATAAAAACATAAGAAGAGGAGGGAGAAATTTTTTAAGTAGGCTGAAAAGAGAGACAACAATATAGTTTACATATACAGGTGTGGTTTTCTAGTAACTAGCAAAAAATCTCAGACCCAAACATCCAATAACCAGATTTTTTTTCCCTTTAGTGATATTTAAATAATATTATTTCCTGATGAATCTACCCCAGGTATAATTGTTTCTATATAAGCAGGGCTCCTGTGAAATAGGATTTGCCAATCAGACCACTGATGAAGAGCAAAGGAAACAGTTACTGATTTTTTAAGTTCCTGAACCTGGCATTTTCAGAGAAATATCATGGAAATTTTGAATGACGAAAAATTAATACTAAAGGTCAGATGCAATAAAGAAACACTAAGAAAATGTCTGAAAATCTGAACATCAATGTTTAGAACCCAAATAACCTTCCTCCAACTGACACTCAGTGATTCACAAATAGATTTAAAGAGACTTCCACATTTAGAAACTCATATTTGAAATATGAGTAAAAAGGAAATGAACAGGTAAATTTTCATACTATTTGCCCTTTTCTATTATTCATAGTTCCTTGCATAAAGCTGTTTACATGTAAGCCCTTACAGATTTTATATTGTAAAAATTTTTATATTGTATCCATCATTAGTATTAAAATTGAAATTAATTATAGGTCATGCTAATCTGCTCTGAGTTAGGGTAGCTATTGAAATAAAAGATACAGACAAAGCAGCACTGGATATTAAAGCAATAAGGTGCTCTGTCTCTGTCTGCCTGACAAAGTGTGTTGGAAACATTCTTTGAAATAACAGTGAGAAGATCTGTTGACAAAAGAGTATTTTTCTACTGAAAAGCATCACTTTCCTTCACTAAAATATATCCATTGAGACTAATCCTCACACAGCAAGAGAACAAATGCTGCATAAAACTACACCTGAAACATTTGGTGTGTTCACAAAAATGAAACCATCCAGACCAGATAAGGATGCAAAGTTGAAAACAAAGCAAGTATGTAACAGAAGTCAACAGATATTATTCTTTCAGAATGCTTGAGAAAGCTCCCTGGAAATTGATTTCTAGAACAAAACTGTGTGTATACACCAGAGACTTGTGCTTCTAAACACATCCTTCTGCTCTTCTACTGAGCTGTCTATTCACCTGTTGCATTAACCCATCTTGCACAGATGACAAAACAATGCAAACCAACCTACCTGAAATCACATTGTCCTGGGAGCAGAGCTGGAACCAAATCTCCTCCTTAGTCCCCATCCAGTGCCATGGATGAGACAGCATTGGTGTCTGGCAGCTCCCCAGCATTGGTGGCCCCAGGCACTTTAAGTCTTGTGTTTTGCTGAGTGCATAATTCTGCTGGAGAGGTTGTTCACTTCCCATTGAATACTGAAACTACATAAAGCCAACATCATGTCCTGGCTAGCATCAAACTTCTGACTGCTCTGCTACTGGGGCACAGTGCAGCTGCAGCTGAAAATAAAACTCTGACATCTAAAGTTGATTTTCTTATTTACATTTAGGATTAAATGTTGGCTCTATGCCTTGTCAATGCTATATAGACAACATTGGCTGAAGCCCTGGGTCCAGAGAGCCCAGCCCCAAGGCCTTTCTCTGAATGGGCTTCCAAACCCCACCAGTGAAATCCAAGCTTCCCAGCTAGCCCAAAGAATATCAGATTGTCTGTAAATTAGACAGGAAAATCCCATTTTCTGTAGAGCTCACACACCACACTCAGTCCTTATCTGTGCTGTAGTTCCCAGTTGTGCAGGACTCCCAGCCCTGGGGGCACACAGCAGCCTGCCCCCCCTTGGGCTGCTGCTCTCTTCTGTGCTGCAAGAGCAGTCTGGAGCACCAGCCTGTGCTGTGCTTGTCTGCTTGGGGAAGAGCTAATTGGCCTTATACCTTTTAATGAAGTTTCATCTATAATGCAGCCAGCTGCTTTATCAGACACTGTGTCCTTTTGTTTGTCCCTCTAAACACTGCTAAACTTCACTCTTGACCCTAAGTTGGTCAACACCTGTGAGAAACATTCTTTAGAGTCAGGTCTCGCTCAAGTGCTGTTTTCACAAAGTCCAGCACAGTGTGTGATGGTGTAAGAGAAGAGCCAAGCCTCAGTAACAGCCAGCTATTTGTGTTTTCATGTAATCACATCTGATTGCTGCTTACTGCACCTCCTCCTCCATGGCTGCAGAGCTGCAGCCTCTGAACTTGGCTGTTTACAAACAGTGATTTAAGCATCCCCCAAAATCTGAACTTCCCCTGAGCAATCTGTTTCCATGAGCCCCAGCTGCACACACAGGTGCTCCCTGCAGACCACCCACCCACTGAACAGCCTGCCCAGCTCTGCTCCCTTGCAGTGCCCCTTGCTAGGTCTAAATTGCAGAGCAGACCTGACAGATGCTCAAAGCCATGGCGTGGCCTTAGGTACTTGAAACCAGACCTGTGAAATCACAGACTGCCAAACTCATGCCACTTGTGGATTAATTGAGCTTATTACATTTCCCTGCAGGTTGCCTCTGTTCCCTCTGGTCACCCCCTTGCTTTTTCAGCATGAGGCATTCTTTTCCAAGCAGATGCATGCAAAGACCAAAACAAGGGTGGCTGCTGATTTTCCCCCCTGCAAGGGGATTTTCTCCTGAAGAAGAATATTAGGTAAAGCTCCAGCTATTAATTTGATGGAAGAAGTGTTGGAAATTACAGCAAAGAATGGCATCAATCCATATAAAGCTCTGCAGTGTTTTCATTCCAAACTCTGTCAATCACAGAGTTTGGAATTGTTTTGTTTTGAGTGCTCTGTTTTTCACAGGCACTCTTTTAGCCACTCAGTTTTCCTCTGTCAGGTGTTAGTGGCACCTGTTTCTCCTGCTCATATTTTGGATGTTCCTCATATTTTTCATTTCTCTCCAGAGAATTTCATCATTTCAAGTCTTAAGATGTGTCTTTGTCTAAGTAATGAGTACCAAGTACCTGTTTGTAAAAATGGACCTGAATGACAAAACCCAACCGTACAGAAATTTTAAAATAACCCATTATTAGCCTAATAATAAACAGAACCTCTAAAAGGGAAGAACTTTTTTTCCTGCTATAAAACAAAAAAAAACTTTGAAAGCCTGTAATTCTTCTTAGTTTCTGTTTGAGAAGGATTTATTTTTCCCAATTTTGTTATGAGGCCAAAATTCTCATTCAAAAGAAAAGCTGGTTGTTTCAAGTTCAGTATAGTCTGTCACATAAAAACACCAAAAAAATCTCCTGATTAAATACTACCCTTTTGCTGAAATCCTTGAATATTTCTGTTAGGTCCAAAGAGTAAACTCCTTGGAAGGTTTTTGCTATTGGTGTTGCTACAGGCAACCTCTCTGTAGAAACATCATGGAAGGATAAACAGTCTGGTCAGTGAAGTGTTTTGCTGATAGAACTGACACCCAGAAACTCATCATTAAAGGTGCAGGTGAGTTGCTTTTCAACAGCAAAAGCTCTCTCAGGCAATGCAGATTGCAGCACCAAGATGCAGGGTGAGGCAGCACAGGCAGCTGGGACCCAGCTCTGAGCCCTCAAAGCCCCAGAGGCTGCAGCTCAGGTCAGGGACAGGACTCACCCCAAAGCAAGAGAATGCAAAATTTACTGCTCAGTGCTCGTTCCCAAATTCATCCTGCCTTCCCTTGGCTGACCATTAATGCCTCAGCCTTCCAGAGACCTGTTTCTTTCAAACCCTTCCATTTCCTGTATAAAACTTTTTATACAAGAAACAATTAAAGTTTCATAAAAACAAAACTTCCCAAACGTGAACTGCTCCCCATGCATAAAATGCCTTACTCTTAATAAAACGTGGTGCCTTGCATCAATAAAAGAGTGAATTCTATTCCAGTTTAATGAAAGGGAAACATATTAAATGTATTCTCCAGTATTAAACACTTTTCCTTTCTGTCAGAAGAGCTCTTTTCCCATAGCAAGAGGCACTAAGAACAGTGGTGCTGGACTGCTGGGCTGTCTGCAGAAATGAACATTCCACCAACCCCTGCTCCCAAAGGCAAGGAGACAAAGGGCTGTGATCAAAACCCCTTTCCTGGCCACAGGAGAAGTCTCCAGAGCTCTGCCAGTCTGGGGTCTGTGCTCTGCAGGCAGGTGGCCCAGCCAGAGCCCCTCACCAGGGCACGGGGCCCTCCCCTCTCCCCAGCACAGCCCCCGGGCACTCAGGGCACAGGACCCTCTTGCAGGCACTCTACTCAGCTGAGCAGGGTGTGTCACCCTAATTTTCTCGAGTTTTACTAAACCTTCTAATGTTTACATTCTTTGCACAAACTTTCTTACAAACTTTATGTAAATAACTTATTATTTTACATTCCTTTATGAAAGACAAGCAACCTAACAGACAGTTGAGTTGCCCAGTGACATTGAGGAGGTAACACTATAACCCTCCAATGACACTAACATTTAAAAAAAATTTATACATATATATATATATATATGGAGTCAAATATTTTAGTAAAAAGTTTTTAAATTTACTTTAACAAAAACTGCTCTGTGTCCTTCTTGTGTTGCCCCAAGGTGTCACAGGGTGCAGTCACAGACCTTTTGTTTCCCAAAGGTAGGAGGGAGCCCCAGCTGTCCTGCAAGCCCTGCCCTCCCCTCAGTCCCCCAAAACTCCACCATGGCCCCATAGAACATTTTCAATATCCACAGATGATTTTCTGCTTGCTGAAGAAATTGTTACAAATACAAGGAGTTCACAAACTTAGCCTCTTTTTAGAAGCAACTCTTTTCTATGACTGCTGCCTGCAAGAATGTTTGAATTTTGGTAGCAGTTTTGAGAACTGCTTTCCAAGTTGACATCATTATAAAAAAAAAAATAATTTTTAAATGCAAGAACATCCTTATCATTTAAAATGACACTTTACTTATTACACTGGCAGTAATACTTGTCAGTATTCAGCAGCACAGTGGATAACTAAGAATATTTCCTATTTGCAGAGAAAGAGAAACATATCTATTGTCAGAAATTAACTGATGTTAAAACTTCACATTTGTTTAAAGACCTTAATTTTCTTCCTTTTAAATATTCTTTGACCTAAAATACAGTTTGGTGCTTGGAAATGTGTTTGCATATGTTGAAGCCAATACAGCTCCAAGCATGCCACTGCTCCTGATTCTGCCATATCTGCCATTTCAATTCCTTTCCCAGAGCATGTCATCTCAGTTATTTAAGTTTTATCTGGAGCCCTACAGTATTTGAGGCAGCTGTTGAAACTTTTTGCCAAGACTGATGTAATTAGTTGAGAAACTCAGTTCCTTCCTTACCAGCTTCTAGCCCTCGAGGATGCTGAGAAAAGGTTACACAGAAAACTCGCGTGCAAGCTGAAAGTTCAGAAGCAGAAAGGTTTATCAGAACCAGGTGAGCATTAACCACTGCCTGTAATGGCCCACACCCAGACTGCTCTGTGCTGTCAAAACATAAATTTCCATCAGGCAGAGCTACAGAAACCAGAGGTTCCTGATTGTGAGAGAGGACAAGGAGTGCCAATGTCTCTCTAGCAGAGAAGCTGATTGCAAGTGAGGCTCAGAACTTGCTGGGCTGGAGATTCAGCTGCCCCTTCACTTTCTTTTTGCCTTCAAAACTAACTCAAGGCTCCTTTTATGTTTTGGCAAAGGTTATTCCTCTGGAAATCAACTGCCCTGCTGAAGCTGTCTGGACAATTACCCTGGTCCTGATAAGGACTGCTGGAAGCTGCTCTTACTGAGGCTGCCTCTAAGATGGTTTCTGTGGTTTCCATCCCAAGCAATGGTCTCGTTCCCTTTTATGTGTCCTATTTGCTCCCTCACCATTCATATCCACTTCTCTTAACCTGGAAATGTTGGTTTGTTTCCATCACCAGCCCTCTGTCTGCTACAGCCTTTTGCACATGTGTGTGGCTGGGAGAGCCTTCAGCTGTCCCAGAGGAGATGCTCTAAAAATGATTCTGTTCAACTCTGAACTCCCCTAGGTCAGGTTACCTCTGACAAAAGATCAACATTTTTTATTCTTAGAGGTAATTCCTCTTGCAAAAACATCTCAGAGGCTTTCAAACTTTATTCCTCTGACCATTTGGCCTTTTATATGTATTACACTGTATTTTTAATCTCTCAACCAGAGATATCTCTTTTCAGTCAGTTCCTTGCAATACTCTAAAACCAGTAACAAATCATAGTAAGTGATCTGTAAAATTACTGCCATGCTAACTAACCAATGTTTTTACCTCTGTCTGCAAGAGTGAGTATGTGATCTTGGGAACCACAGACAAACAGCCATACTCCTCTATTAGTCAGAATAAAAGTTGAAATGGCAATACAGTCTCAAAATTATTTACCAAAAAACCCAATCCACCTGCAGTTCCATACATTCTACCTAACAAGCAAAACATGTTCAACCACATTTTCACTAAATCCTCAGGCCAGTGATTGCTGAGAAATCTCTAGTTTTTCACTGTACCATAAATCCCAAATATGAGCCAAATGGAACAAGGGTTGGAAGCATCACTGCTGGCACTCAGGCAGCACCCAGTACCAGAATGGATGTTATTTCAGGAATATGCTGCATGCCCAGTGAGCTGGTATGCACTTGAAAAAATGCTCTAGAAAGTGTGAGCTTCAAAGTCCACCAGGTAAAGGGTCTATAGAGTGCCAGGTTTTCAGATCCCAAAGTATCTTCTAATTGCATTGAGGCCCATTTCCCTGCCACAAAGCCCAGAGCCCTGTGACTGTGCAATGACCTGAGAGCAGCAGATGCTGCTGGATTTGCTGGGTAATTTTTTCCCTTTTACATTAAAAATAGAATACAATTTTTTTTCTCTTACACATTCTGGTATTATTTCATCCAAATAATTCTTACCATTTGGAATGCAGCCTCATGTGACAGGCTCATTAGCCTGACAGCAAAGCCAGCAAGTTCAGAATAGCACAGTGGAGCACGTGTTGCTTTTCTCTGCAGATGCTTCAAAAAATAAGTGACAAGAGCCCAAATCCTGGCCCCAGCATGCACCCAAAATTAACTAAAGGAATCTTTCTCTAGAACAGAAGCTCTTGTATAGCTTCTATTCTAGGATTAGATCACAGCAGCAGATCAGTAATTTCCTCCCTTTTTGTTTCTGGTTACGGAGGAGCCCAGCAAAGGCTCAGAACACCCTTTCCCCTTAGCACCCCACCTGTGGAACTCCTGCTGCCACCTGGTTGCCCAACAGAAGGGCATTTTTACATTAAAATTGTGGAACCTTGCCACTGAACTCAGGCTATGTTTATCTCCCTAAAAAGTTACAATGGGAATGGCTCCAGCTGTCTGATGATTTGGCTTGGTGGCAGAGAAGATACGAGCCAGCTTGAAGAGTGGTAAAAAGGGATTAGAAAGAGTTTTCATTAATTAGAACAGAATTAGTTCAAGGAATCACTGACTAGGCACAGCAGCATTTCAAAAGATCAGATATATAGTTTATCCTTGAGAATTGCAAATAACCATAACATCTTTATGACAGAGCTTTTCTGATGCAAAAGAGTCATTTGAACTTCAGAACTTCAGTTTGTGAGCTGATAGAGGACCAGTCCTTGGATACTGCAGGTACCAGAGATGCACAGGACAAGTCCTTGCACAGTCAGGGTCACTGCACACTGACACATTTTGCCAATTTGCAGCTGCTAATAATAAGCTCTATTTGGAGCATTGGTAACACACAACTATATTAAAATTCTCACCTTTTTGTAGAAGGAGGGTGCTCTTAAACAAGGACTGCATAATACCATGTGGTGTGTATTCCAATACAAAAAATAATCACTGTGATTTAGCTCTCTACCCAGAGATCTATGACTTCTTATCTATTATATCTTTAATATAAAACAAACTATTTTCATTCTTACTGGCTTCCTCCACAAGGTATTCTATTTATGAAGTGGTTTTAGACTTATAATTTAATCATATGAACAGATTTTGCCAATTTATGCTCAAGCCCCATGACAATATACTTTTAGATTGGAGCTTTAAACAGCTCCAAGAAATGTTTATCCTGACAATGAAGAGTTTAAGCCATGCACAATTTATTTTTATCTTACTTGTATAACAAGGGCAGGTAAAGGGGATGCAAACCATTTTCACATTAATTATAAATACTGCATTACCCACACAAGGTTGCATCTTCAGCTTTCCATGGTCCCATGATCTCCCCATGTGCTTGTAACCAAGAAATTTTAGCTTGCTTTATGTTGTTTGAAACCATTCTTATTAAACTAATCTTTCCTGTTTTCTTCTTTTATATAGGTTCCAATCACTCAAGCAAAATTGTTTTCCTTTAGTTTATACTTCATCATTTACTGTATTTTGATAAAGCTTATTGGGCTTAAGTTCTATAACCAGGATATATTATCTAACCTTACCAGGCCATTCTCCTCAGACTATTTCATGTTGGAAAGAAAAATTCTAGTTAAGATACTCATTTCAGGAAGCTTAAATATAGGTATATTAAGGAATAATAATAAAATATATCTTAACAGTTTTATGTTGGACAAATACTCAAAGCATTTATTCACTTTTGTTATAATCCTAGCAATTTAGTTTTTCTGATTGCAGTGGCTTCTTTCAAACAGCCAAGACTGAAACACAGCAGCATGACTAAGGAGAATTTATGCTGGGGACTGGTGGCACTTGCAAGGTGCCATTTTTTTTAGAAACAGAAATCTTTATGATAGATAGATAGATAGATAGATAGATACAGATAGACAGGCAGATAGATATTCTAGAAACAGATATTCTACAATAATTTCTTTCAATGACAGGTATTAAAAAACAGGAAAGAGCCTAAATTGTAGCAGCTTCATTAAAGAAGAACAAACCAAACAACATATAAACTAAGAGAATACAGAAACTGAGTACTGATTTATAGAAACTACATGATCTATGTTGTGAAAACGTGTTCAGTGCCTTAATGCTAATTCTCATCACCTTTGAGGAAAAGCAGAATGGACTTAAAACATCCTGCATAATCCTCTGCAATTGCATTTATACAGCTCCAGATGAGGGCAGAACAAAGACTGGTATTTTTTCATTCACTGGAAAAACACATTCTTTGTTTTCAAAGGTGAGTTGTACAAATGGACCTTACCAGGAAATCCTGCAGCAGATATTCATAAAGCTTCCCCTATGCCTTGGGGCTCCTGCAGGACCTGAACTTGAATTTCATCTTGTTTTTCATCTCTCAAGATTTATTTCATAAAATTTTAAAAGGAATTTTATTTCATATATAATTTTACTTTGGTGTTATTAAGATTTATTGCCTAAAAATTTAGAACTGGGTGTTATTCTTCTGAAAACTGTTTCCTTTTTTCTATTACCTGGCCCACACAGATTTGTCCTCCAAGAGAGGACCTGTAATTTACTCCACTGGGTAGAGGGAGGGATGTAAAGCAAGGATCAGTCTTTAAGAGACAGCAACTAAATAAACAAGAATGTGGTGATGACACACTTTTAATTATCTATGTACAAAAGAACAGCATTTCCAAAACCAGATCAGCTAGCTTAAGTATTTGAACAGGAAAATATATACAGGAGCCAGCAAAAATGGAAAGGAGATTTGGACAAAATCTAATTAAAAGAAAGTAAATGACTACCTAATTTAATTGTAGACTCTTTGCTTGCATTTGAGCATCTCAGGAAGTATTTGCAGATACAAAAGTAATTTAAAACTGGATACTATAATTACTTATATCTCCCAAGGAATGCAGGATACCTAAAAGGGAAGACTGGGACCATCTCTTCCTCTTCCAAAGCACTAGAGGAGGTCACACATCACGTGCATTTCATGCTGAGCACGCTGCCCCCATCCATGTCTGCTGCTCTTTGGCTCTGGCAATATTTGCTATAATGGCTTTGAAAACCCAAGGCTCCTCACACCCTCTCCAGCATACTGGGAAACTCATCCACACACATCCACACCTGTACCTGCTACACACTGCAAAGGTTTGACATTTGGGAAATTTCTCTTGACAAGGATAAAACTATTTTTTTCAAACATACCCTCTTCAATTTAGTGCCCAGAGTTTATCATCAGATGATTGCTTTCACAGAGGTTTTGATGAAACTCTAGATGGTTCGTGGCACAGTCATTTCTCATTGTTAATATTCTATTCCCTTCTAGAAACCAGACAATGTTTTAAAAATAAATTGTTAGACCAATTTATTAATTCATGAATTAAGGCAAATCTTATTCTTTGGCATACAGGGAATAAAAGCAGCTGGCTAAAATCAAATCCCTAATATCATCTGTTCCCTCACTGTACATTTACCCATTGCATTATCCAGGCAATTCTTGTCTTGTAGGCAGGGTCAGAATAAGCTGGAAATCAAGGTGGGATCAGCTGCAGGTAGCAGATAGCAGCTGTCACTTCAGCAAAAGTCCCCTTTCTGATGACACAGCACTTGAATAGCTGTGGAAACTCCAGTGTAAATGCCAGCCAACCTTTAGTGATTAGTAACTACTGGATTCTGACATCAGTGACAGGGGTATGTGATAATGTACCAATTTATCTCAGATTTCACATAAAAGATCAAAAGTCCATGTAAAAAAGTAAATCGTTATGACAGTGATACTAGAAAAAAAAAAAAAATAAACCCACAAGCTTGCACACAGAATGAGCAAGATGTATTTCCTGAAATTGCTGTTTCAGTGAAAGAATAAATCCAAGCAGTAAAGGGGATCTGACCTAAAGACATGTAACACCCAGTTTCTCTGACAAAGCCTTCGTTTTTTTTACTTAGCAGCATTGTGTATAATTTCAGCTTCATTCTCCTTTCAAGATGAAGAGTGATGAATTATCACAATGAGCAAAGAACAAATATATTCAGAGCCATTCCAGCCACTTAAAGCCCAGAATTTTGCCCCAGCTGTTTGCTTTCAGCAAATATTTATGAGCACTGTGTTTTGTTCAGACAACTGCTTGTTGAAAGCAAAGCCTGGGACTGTATCTGAGACTCATTCAAACAGCAAACTAAATTTGTTTGGGGAAATTTAAGCAGAAATAATTTACAAAATAGATATTGCAAACAGGACTGCTAAACAGTGGCATTAGTTAGCACATGCCCAGAGGCATAAGGAGCTTAAGGCCATCTGAAATTGAAAGTGATCTTTTCTAATAGGTGATTGCAATCTAATTTTTGAGACAGAGCAATGAGTTCCACATATCTAATTTACTAGAGCCAGCTCAGGAATTTGGAGAAGCATAAGCAAATCTTTGGAGATATTTTCCCCTTCTCCAAATGAGGGATTTATTGTGACTATTGTTCCAGGGAATTGCTCCCACCCTTGTGGCACAGCAGGGTGGGAACCCCTTGCCACTGGCTGCTCCCCTGCCCTCCCCAGCAGCAGCAAGTGCAGCAGTGGATTTCCAGGAGGAGAGAGGTGAGGGGGTCCTGGCTGCCCATCTGCAGAAACTCACTGCTCTAGGCCTCCTGTACTTAAAGCTAAATATCACCCTGCAAGGAATAACATTTATTGCAGATGGGGTGAAACACCAGGTCAGATGTGGCCACGCACCCACATCTGCAATCAACACCCAGGTTTGCATACCTGAGCCTCTGTACCCAAAAAAACTTACAATCAGGCCTTTTTTCCCAGGCATTTGTGTAGTAGATACTGAGCTAAGATTTAGGAATTTGTTTTCTGTCAGCCCTCAGCATGTGATGGGCCTGCAGAGGGTCCCAGCCCCACCCAGGGGTGGCAGCAGCTCCTTCCCCAGCCAGGCACAGGGACAGGCAGGCACTGCCCAGCCTCTGCCACCGCCTGGCACGAGTGATGAAGCAGCAGAATGGGCCAGTTTGATGCTGCCACTGTCATTCATATCAAAAGCAGTGCCCAAAGCAGCCTGGGTCAGGTCTCCACAGCCCTGGGCTGCAGCTGCTCTGAAGTTCAGAGCTGGCTTGGCCCAGAGGAGGCACCAAAAGGCTGAACTGAGGCGTGCTTTGGGTTTGCCACTCCTAATTCCTGCACAGCATATTGAAAAGCAACAGTCAGGAACAATAGCTCCCTCTCATCTAACAAAAGCCAAAGCTGTGCAGGGAGAAATACAGATGGGTTTCCACCACAGCCAGCTGTGCCAAAAGCTTTGCTCCCTGGCATGGCTGCTTAGAGCCCTACAAGCAGTGTCATTATCCCTGCACTCGAGCTCTGTGTTGGCACCTTGTCAGGTTTGGACACCCTGCCCACACTAGTTTTTTAAAATTTTGTGGATCAAGAGTAAGGGAGTTGTTCAATATCATCATTAACAAATCATTGATCTGGTTATCTGCCTTTCTATTTAATTTCAAATTTACAGTCTTGTTACTGCTTCTGTGACAGGAATAGATTTTCAGATGATTTCAGAAGTAGTTAGGATGACATGATGACTCAATGCATGTGATCAAATGTCTCTCTGAATGAGTCTGTTGGATTAATGAAGCAGTTTGATGAATTAAATTACATTCCAGCAAAGAGCAGATGATGATATTTCAAAATGGCAAAGATTTTTTTTTTGCACATTCTGGTGTTTTCAGTGTCATTCAGTATTAGGGACAAATTCCAATTATGAGAGGATTTGAAAGCTCAAACACAAGGCTTCTCTGATCATTTGTGGGACTTGTGCCTTAGGGCCACTTTCTGCAGTCACAGCTGAGAAGACAAAGATATAGGGCAGGTCAACCAGCACAGCCTTAATCCACACATAAACTGAGCCAATACTTGGAGAAGAACCAATAAACTTAGCAAATTATTCCATAAAAAGGAAGAAAAGATACAGATTCTACATCTCGTTCACAAGTGCTCCCAAAAGCACCTCCTGAAATGCAGCAGCTCTGAGCATAAGCTGCATCACACTGATAAGATTTGAACTTTGAGTCTTCTGCAGAGCTGGAGGAGGAGGGTGAGCAGTGCTGGGTTTGAGAAGCTTTTTTACCATTTCTTCCCAGCATTTTCCATAGATATATGCTGAAAAACATCTTTCAACTCTAAATACCTCTTTCTAGCTTTTATATTTTCCCCTAAAAAATGTAGAAAACAACTAGACACTGCACTCTAACAAGAAAAGACCAGATCACAATCTTAACACTTAGATAATTTAACACTATCTCCAAGAGCAGCCAAAGCAAATGCATTCCACAATCCAACATCAAGCTATATATATTACCATAAGTGCTGGCCCCTCAGATTCACTCTCATGTTTTGGATAGGATTTCTTCCTTATGAAATTAAATCTCCAGAGCTGCACTATCCCAAATGTGTTGACTCTGTTATTTACACTACCTCATCAAAGCACTTTACTACTACATGAAATGTATTTCCAAAATAGAATTTCCAATTATAATGCCATCAGATGTCCTTAAAACCACAGTGACAACAGTTTGAGCAAGCCCAGGCTACCTATGGGATTTTAGTAGGACTGAATTTCAGGTCTGCTACAGAGGAACTCAGGCTCCTTTTGCATTTTGCTCCCCACGTGAGCAGAGACTGCTCTCTCAACTAAAAACAAGCCAGACACAAACCTGGCTCAGACAACTAAAATCTACTGTTTTTACAGGTGAAAACACCCCCAAATATCAAGGAAAACACAAGATCCTGAAGCTTGTCCTCACTGCATTGCCCTGGCTGAGGGTGGAAAATACAATCTGGCAGCACCAAGGAGCAGTGGGGAGCCAGGATGCAGCACTTCTGCCTTCTTCATACAGCACCACCCCAAAATTAAAGAAGAATTTAATCCTCAGCAAAGAAAACGGAGGTGAGAGATCTTAATGTTTGGTTAAATGGGAAGAGGAAACTCCCCACATTTACCAGGATTTCTATCTTTATACTTCCAAGTACCCATTTTAAAGGCCTCATCAACTTTGTCCAAGTATTGAAAAAGATCCCAGAATTCAAAGGGATGCTTCAAGAGTGAAATCAAGAGACAGAATGACAAGACCAGACAGTTCCTTGAATTTAAACAGTTTTTTGTAACCCAGAGCATGCAACACAGAGTAATCAAATGAGTTATTGACCTAGGTGGTACATCTTGATGGAAAAAGGTTTTGGAAGAGTTTCTATAGAAATTTCTTACACAGAGTAACTCAGTTAGCCTTTAACTCTTCCCTTTCTGAGACAATCTAACAGAGTTAGGACTGGGATCTCCCATCCTCATGGGAGACAGGCTTTTCCATGCACACTTTGCTCTAAATTCTGCCTTCTTTGTAACTGTCCAGAGAAGATCAAGGAAGTGTTTCATTAATCAAATCACTGGAAACTCATGGGGAATTTTTTTCAAAACAAGCCACAAACTTTTGGAGTTCAATAAATTGATCGTGCTCTTTAGCTTGCTTTCCTCCCTGTTTTAGCATTTGGAGCACTGTTTTCTTTTGCATCTGGCTGTGTTAGAATAATCAATATGAAATTATACTTTTGCTTTTTACATTCCCACAACATATTTCTTACTGATTCGTATTGATTGCAAAGCAAAACCAGGGAAAACTAATGGAAATTTTTTACAGTTTTCTTAATGCTGCCATCTAATACAGGAGAACTGCACTGCCAATGCTAAGTTAATTTAATTTGCAGAGATCATTATTTTTAAGTGTGTACATCTGGAGTTATGTGCAGATTTTTGTTGTCAGTAAAATTAATTATCATATTATTAATTTTACTTGAAGCCACTTTCTCAATTAAGACTAAGAACCAGTGTTCTATTTAATTACCCCAAGGGATGAGTGACCAGCTGTGACTGCTTACTGCTGCTTACTTATGGGTGAGATGCATCCTATCTCCTCTTTTAAGTGACAAAAAATACATAATTTTTTCCCCCCTTTAAACAGTGCTGAGCTGTTTGTCTTTTCCCTGCAACTGTACATCTTTTACACATGTAAAGACACCTTTGCACTTCCAGTGAAGAACAAAATTCCTATCCCAGCAGGAGGCATGTCACCCTGCTTTGAAGGGAGCCTACAGCACCTCCTCTTAATATTTGCTAGAAAAAAAAAACCTGCAGAGAAACACTGTCAAATACTTTCCATTTCTTCCTTTTCCTAGACTCCATTTCTTTCTAATCTACTTTTTGGGGAGGCACTTGCAAGTTTAAGAAAAAAAAGTCGAATTACGGAACCAAGACAGCAGCAGGCAATGAAAGCCTGCTAGATAAATAATGGTATTTCTGTTCAAAGTGTTAGTAATATACCATTGGAAAACTGATTGTCAGTGGAGACTGGAAGATGGAAGTGGGTGAAATGATAGCCAAAGCATATTTTTTGGATGGTTTCCCCAGGAATTAATACATTGTCAAGTTAAAACTGTCCCCCTGAAAAGCTGCATCAAGCTAGAGAATTAAAATTTGAATGGCTTCATTAACATTAACATTACAGAGCAGAATTCATCGAGGGAAAAGGAGAAAATAAAGAAAGAAACTGGGTTTTTTCCATCATCATCACTTCAGGCTTTTTATATAAAAATAAATGTCTCAAAAATAAGTAGGAAAAAATAGCAGCAGCAAATTTGCATCCCAGAGAAAAGTTAATGTTTCTACTTGGCTAATTCATCACTGAATAATGAAATGCTGACAACAGTGACAGAGCATTTAAAAAGTTTAACTTGCAAATGCACCAGCTCAGATTTCCAATAGAGCTGAGGATGCCAAATGCTTTTGGAAATCCTGGTGTCCCTTGTTTAGTGCTAAGCTGGAACTCTGCTCTTAGGAGTGCAGATCTAGTTATGGACCATCAGCAAAGTCAAATACTCATTTCTTTTCCAAGCTTATTTCTAAGTGAATGAACAGAGTCAAGAAAAAAGCTGAAAGGGATTAGGAATTTCCTTCCTCTAAAAAATGCACTGAGTTACAAATTCATCACCTTAGGTTTCCTCCTATCAAATGTCTCCTACACACAACACAAAGGGAAAGTCACCTAAATACCAGGAAGGTTTCAATCAGTGAGAGCAATATGGAAATCAGTATGGTAGTCCACTGCCTGTATCCAAACAAGATATAAACAGCACCTAAAATAAATGAAATATGTTGAAAGTAACATGTTAAAAATGATTAATGCAGTCAGGGAATTTTCTCTAAAATTCTACAGTCACCTGGGTAGCTCTGCCTGAAAGAACATCACTGCTATTAGGAAGCCAAAGTATACTTGGACAAAGACTTAAAATACAAAATAATGATTAAATCTTAGGGGGCAAATTTACAAGTTGTTTTGATATAACTTTTACAAAAAGAGTAGGGGGAAAAAGAACTTACAAATAAAGTGTGTGTTTTGCTACTCTAGGAGGGAAGCAATGAGTGCCTCCTCTAGGAAAAAACAACACAGTTCAGACAAAGGCACAGACAGCCCGAGGGGTCAGACCTGTAAGGAGGGTATGACAATGGTCACAAAACAATGAATATATCCTTTATTTTTCTTTTTTGCTCTCTCTGATCTTGGAGGACAAACTAAAAATCACTTTCAGTTATCTGGAGATGTAGACAAGGCAGTGGCTCCCATCAGCTTGGTGGCCGTGAGCCAGGCACCAGAGCTCTGACCAGCCTGACCTCTCCTCCCTGTAAGGCTCAAACCACAGAAGTTTGGCAAAATGTTGTCACCCATTCAGCAAGAGAGGCTTCCACACCTCCTGCTTCCCTGTTTATTGCTGTTCAGGAGTCCTGTGTGTCCCTCAGGCTGCTCAGATTGCATTCATGCACATTATTGGAACAGCAGCTTCTACACGTGTTGGTGAAGTTTTTCAATGCTTCTGCTCCACCTTGGGGCTGCTTGGTCCAAAGCAATCTGTATGGCTTAGGAGGGACACAGAATTTTCCCCAGTGGCCTAAATCATTCTTAACCAGTGTTTTGCCTCTTTATTTACAGCTGTGCTTGACTAAGTTCTTTGCAAGGAGCATAAAAACATCTGAATAATTGCAATGACATGCAGTGATTGCACACACACTAATATTTCATGATAGCATTATTTTGTACCACTAAGCAAAATGAAATTGTGGCAGGATGTTATAAAAAAAAAATCTCCAGAGCTCATACCTGCCTCTGGAACTGCCACATTATTCATCACTGAGCAGTCCCAGGCCAGCACAGGGCCACCTTTCTCTGCTGTGAGGAGGTGTAGACACCTCTCCCCCCACAAACCTCTGACAGCTGCTGAGATGATTTTTTCAAATGGGTACAAGCAGAGAAATCCTTCACTTGTGGAAAGTCTCTGAGATGATAGACAGGAAAAGTGGAGTTCCTGTTCTGAATATTCCACAACCACGACCAGAACAGCATGCAACCAGCTAAAAATAACTCCCATAACTAGACAGCATGCAATTTTTTTTTTAGCTTGCAGAAGAGAACAAATCTGAGGAAGCTGTCCTGCTCAGGCTGCTCTGAAGTAACCAGTTGTTTGCCATGTAAGATTCATGCCCAGTTTAGTGTATCAGGGTTTCTGCTCTGTGCTCAACCTGACCTAAACACAGGAGGGGTCAAGCCAGCATCCAGTATTTCTCTCTCCTGCTGAGGGGTCCCTCATGCTGCTCTTGCCAAGCTTTCCAGCAGGGGCAGAAGGAAGGGCTGCTGTGGTTTGTTCAGGAGCCAGATCAGCCCCTCCTCTGGGACAAGACACTGAACTGGCAGCCATACACAAAATTGGCATCATTTGGTCCCAAATCAGAGAACACATCCCAGATGTGTCTGGGGAATCAGGCTTTGCTGTAAGAAGTGTTTTTAACCAACTGCTGTAATAGTATTCTGAAGTTAATTTGATTTCCTTTAATATTAATTTACACATATTTTTATGCTTTTCCTGGTAGCTTCCTCTAAAGCAGAAAATTAAATTATTAGACCAATATATTGGCATGAGCATAGTTGCAGTCCATGTGCAAGTGATTATAATTAAGCTTATAACCACAATTATTATTATAATAACTGTATTTCATGAAAATCTAACAGATTACTAATGCTAAGGCCCTTTGCAGTGATTCAAACACGGTGGAATTTTTAGCTTACCAATTATTTTGTATTTGGTATAAAGCTTTTCTAACTCTCTATTGCTAAGAAACATGCAATATTTTTGTTAACATTAATGTTTACTATAAACATTATGATTTGACAATTTCCACTGTTGCCTGAAAGTTTACCTGCTTTATCTGGTTGCACTGGTTGAACAAAAGATATAACTTCAGTGTGTGAACATTATATTTTTTACACCCTTAGAGCACTGTGACTGCAATGCCATTGCTATTGATTTAAAACACTGCTATTGCAGTCGTGAGCAGAATTCAACCCAGCCTGTGTCCCAGTGTGAATGATGCCATAAAAGCACATAAAAAATGTCATTCCCTTCTTCAATCTCTTTTTATGATTAAAAATGGGCTTTAGTTTGGACCACTGGATTTTGAAAACCACCCTGGACTGACAGAATCATTTTAAATAAGGCCTTGTCAACAGCTTCATTTCTTTCCAACCAGGTGTGCTAGAACTTACACCATCTTGAGACAAACATTAAGTCATCACCTGAAAAAAATAAATGGTCTTTCAGACACTCAGCACCTAAACCATGTATGACTTGAAAACACAAAATCATCCCCTGAGGTTCCGCTGGTTTCTGCCAATTCAGATTAAAAAGCACTTATGTAATATGAGTAGCCAAGGAAATAGAAGGAAAAAGTGCTGTACCATCTTCTGGAATGGCTGTCAGATAGAGTTTAGTGCAATGAATGATTCACAGGACAGTGAAGTCAAAGTGCTCATAAACTTTTATAAGAGTGGAATTAGACCAGTACCTTGTGTTACAGAAAATGTCACCCTGTCCACTTAATATTCTCTTGGGAGCAACACTGTAATAAAAGAATAAAAGAATTTAGCATACATGGCAAGGTATGTACAGCAAGTCTATTGCTTCCAAGGATTTCCTATCCTATTACAAAGGTATTTCAGTATCATTACCCTTGGTAATGGGGAGATTTCTGGCAGTCCCAGGAAAGGCTGGAGCCTTGCTGAAGGTCACACAGGAAGTCAGCAGCAAGGGTGAGCAGAGCATGCACCAAGTCCCCAGGTCAGCTGCCTGAATGTGCTGATCCTCCTGTTAATGTGGCACGATTGCTGCAAATGGGATTATCACCATTACCACGTTAGAGAGATAAATGAACCCCTGAAAGAATTAGAGCTGCTTAAATGACCATACATCACACAGTAACAGGCTTCTTCTCATCACTTCTACAGAGGCAGAATCTGATTGTCATGGAGAGAAATGTATTTAATTCCACACTAGGAAGTGGGAAGGCAAAGTTGAGTGCTTTTACATGCAAATCTGAAGAAAACGTATCAGCTAGCATTTCCAAAGCTGTTGTTGCATATGCAAGAGCCATGATGATATTTTCAATTCTGTGTTACTCATCTCTCCCACCTTAATTCTAGGTTGTTAGAAACTCCATGCAGGGGGAGGAGAGAGAAAGCTGAGAATGCATACATTTTGCAAAATATCATCCCCAGGAACAGAGAATGTTTTTGAAAAATTGTCTGAGAATGAAATATGTCTTGCAAGATCATAATCAATCACTGAAAGTACCTCATCTAGAAATCCAGGTGAATAGCACCATGCTGCAAAAACTTCCCAGCAACAATGTCTGCACAAACCAGACCACAAAGATTTTTGAGCATGCAAAACAGGTCACAATATGTTTCTTGAATTCCTTCCATTCATGTTTTGATGACATCTAACTCCAAACAGGGGAGTCAGGTGTTGCACCACATGTCTATCCTTGGCCTGAAAATTGAGCACAATGCAGCAAGGAAATGTGCTGCACCAGCAGCCCTTTTTTCCCCTTTTGTGGTACAAAACCTGAAAAAACTCCAGCAAACAGCTCCTCCCAGCACTCTGCTAGGAACACATCACTTCTATACTCCAATATGAGACTGCACAACTTGGGTCCAATGTGGTTGCTAAAAGTCAGTGGGCAGCTTCCTATTGACTGAGCTGCATAATCAGATTTGCAGTACACAATCTATTCTTACCAGTTACCATCCCCTGAAACAGAACTGTGCATGGAGAGCTGGCAGGAGGCTCAGAACCCTTGGAGCATACCCTAGAGAACAGGGGAAGCAATGTGTGAGCACACTCATCGTTAAGAATGGAATGGAAATGTGCCTCCAAAGCAAAATTCCAAAGGGAAAGGAGAGGAAAGTGATGGTAAGAGTATTTGCTGAAGTGCTCCTTGTCCAGATGACTCTAGCATGCTGAACCCCATTTCCTTAGAAACTTAAGAAACATCAGAACATGGCACCACACAGGCATCAGGACTGGTGGGGCTGCATATTTTGCCATACATCAGGTACAAGACCTTCCTGTTGGCTAAATCTATATTATACCCTTTGGGTCATACATCATTAACTCAAATAACTTTTGAATTGGAGTCGACTTCTAGGGGTAAATGAACCAAAACCTTCTCTTTTATTGCTTGTTAGAACTCTTAGGAGACGAGAACTAAGAATTTTCTTTGCTGACAAGGTAGTACATCATTTCAAGATGAAGTGTAACACTGAATAACCACCATTACTGTTGCCACTTTACAGTAATCTCTGTTTCCCTATATTTTTTTTATTGATGTAATTTTACTACAGTGTTGAATGTTCCATTTTGTTTTTCAAAGTTGGTTTTCTAGAGTAAGTATATTTTCTTAATTCCTTATTCAAAATTAGGCTATTTTCTTGTGGAGGGATGGAACATAGAGAAATAGAGATAGTGATGAAAGTAATCTCACCCCTAAGGAGTTACAGCTGCACTAATTACCAAGAATTAGGAACAGGCCTGCTCTTAATAGGCCACAGCTATGTCCATTTAGGATGGGTATTATAAAAGAGTGGATTGGCAAATTGAGAAGTTATTAGAGTCAGTTGGCTGTACTGTAAGGGACAGTAAAGGTTGGGTGGTTGTAAGAGGGGCAGGCAGGAGTCAGCAGAGCAATAAGAAGGTAAAAGAGAAGGAGTCAGTGTTATAACAGCCTGTGAGAAATCACTGAGAAAGCAGCGGAGTTTTACAGCAGGTTAGCAACGTTTTCTAATACTTTCAATTAATGAAATGTGAACATTTCTTTGTAAAATTAAGGCAACTAACAAAGTCACTAAAGTGTATGCCTTTTTCAGCTAGATATGAACATGTGGGTGTGTTCTGAAAAAGACTGGATACGGCACTCGAGGCCATGATTTAGTTGGTGTTAGGGCAAAGCTTGGACTTGATCTTTAAGGTCTCTTCCAACCTAGTGATTCTGTGTTAATGCTGTGAAAATTATTCCATTGAACTCACTGGAGGATGTCTGATTCTCTAAATTAGTAAAACTCCACATATGCTGTAATTATATTCTTCAGAAAGTTAAATCTGTGGCTGCTGGGGGTTCCTGGTGCCTCCCAGCACAGCCCCAAGGGTTGCTCACCTCTGCACAGCCTGCCCAGGGCACTCAGAGAGCTTTACAATCCACTTTCTTCTTAATTCTGACACACAGTTTGTGTGTACATGCAAAATTGTTAGATCTTGTTATTCTTAAGAGAAAAAAAAGCAGTGTCTAGAATCCACCCGTTTCCCAAATTAGAGAGATTTATAGAGGGTGTACATTTCTTTCCAGATGGCCAGCACTGCTGTTGTTCAATGCATAATCTTTTTTGTACATTGACACAATAAAATTCTCTTGGTTATTTTCTGTGGCATAAAACTAAATTTTCTAAGAGTAAAACTAAGAAAAATTGGACAGACATGTTATCAAAAATATAAGTTTGCTGGTTCTGTTGTAATGTGTATTTCAAAAGTATGTTCAAAGATGTGAATACACAGTTTTGCAAAGATTCATGATCTGTTACACTGCGTTTTTGATCAAACAGATTTACTTGCTTTACAACTGAATCATTTTTAATGACTGGCATATTCAGCTATACAAAAATTGTACTTATCAGAATGATCAGAAAAAGTAACAAATACTTAGAAAAATACCTCATTATAATCCTACCCACTTTGAAATGGAACTATTCCAGGACAATCCCAACACCAATAAAAATATCTCATTTAAAGCAGAAGCTGCAGCCATAAAATATTCATTATTCTGTCATTAAAAGACAGTTAAAATGTGTGTGTCTGGTGAAAACTCTTGAATTGTTTTGCTCGTTTGAACAGGAAGCAATGGTTTGCTGGGAGCCCTGTGGGCAAATCCATACAGAAATTGTTTAAACATCCCTTCAATATTGTTTAATTATGACTAAGCATGCCCCAAATAAGCAAATGAGACAGAGAAATAGCAGCACATGCACATCTTTGTGTTCTGCACTGATCCTCTGTGTTATTTAACACAAAACATGTGGAGGTTTGTACACGTTATAAAGAGTATTGTGAGCAATTCAGGGTTTGCAAAATAGGTTTTCCTCCTTAAAAAGATCTCTTTTTAACACCATCCTTTTCAGGGTATCTGAATATTCAGGACCACCCAGGATCAGCCCCTCTCTCTTGATAAACAAATATGTGTTTGTTTCTACAGTTGTGTAAAAAAAAGTTGCATTGATTAATGTCCTCATTGAATATCTGGATATATAAGCCTGAGTATTGACCTTTTGAATTTGTGCCTAACCTCATTCAACTTTTTTTCTGATTTAAGATTTTCTTCAGTACTTATCTGGGTTTAATTAGCAGATTACTAAATCCTTCCTCAAGGTCATTAAGCACCCAGTTCTTGCTTTCATTGCTAAGGGCAGCAGGTTGTGGAGCTGAGAGTGTAGGCTGGGTTTAAAGAGGTTTGTACCAGTTTTGGTGCTGGCATTTAGTCTGCTAACAACCACTTTTCTCTGAAGTTTTACCAGACAAGCTGTCTTTAGGTGTGGCCCTCAATTTACTGAATATAGGTAAGTAATAACAAATATGACAATTGATTATTTCTGCAAAGTACCTGGTGTTCCTGCAGGGCCTCTGTGAGCAGGGGATTTACACTGCAGCAGTACAAGAGAGGTGTCAGGGCTCTCATTCCCTATTCATGGAGGAGCATTAATTGAGTATCAGTTGACTATCCCTGGTAATTCCATCTGTACAAGGTTTCTTGCTGCTCTTGGGAAATTACAGCTTTGGGATTACAAGCCTATAGCTGCAGCATCATAACACCATTAGTGCAAATATAATCACATCTTTCAATAGTATTAGGGCTGGCTGCATGCAGTAAATGACATTTCCATTAAAAAACATGTCAATCTGTACACTAATACTTGAAAAAAGCCTGTGTGTACATAACAGGCATTGATTTCACATAAAGTGTTCCTCCGTTCAACATACCCTGAGGTTAACACTGAGAGACACAATGAATATGGCTATAAACCATGTTCTTTAATGTTTTCTGCTTCTATAAAATAGGTGTGTATTTTTTCTTAATTCTGTTTGGGCAAATAACTATCTGCTTCTTCTAAGAAATTTACGGTGTGAGGTGCTGCTGTAATTTTTTTCACATAAAATTGATATTTCAGTTAATGTGGAAGTTATGGCTAAACAATTTCTGGAAAAACAAAGACCAAAACATCACCCTACTGTGGTAAATGAGCAGTAAATCTATAAATTTCAGCCATTTCTAATCCATTCATCACAGATAAATCCAGATGCAATTGAGCTACAGTGTCCTGGGAGGGGAAAGGTCCTGGGAAAGATTCTGGCAGAGACTCTTCCACAGATATTTTTATTTCAAAACGTCTTTGGTTTCCCACAGAACATCTCAGTTACAAAGATTTGTGGGTTTTGCCTTTTTTTGCCTTTGTGGGTATCCTCAGGGGTACCATAACAGGAGGCTGGAGTAGTAGACACAAATATGTAGAAAGATGGGTAATAAAATAATTTTAAATGGAAGCACAAACCTGATGAGCAGTGGCTGAGGGAGTTTATCCTGAAGGAAAGGATAAACTTCTCTCCAACTCTGTAACAGGAGGCTGGAGCCAGGTGGGGTCAGGCTTTGCACCTAGGGAACAAGCAATAGGATGAGAGGAAATGGCCTCAAGTTGTGCTGGAGTGGGGTGGAGTAGATGTGTGGAAATTGGAGTGGGTGTCAGGGAACATTTCTTCCCCAAAGAATTGCCAAGGACTGGACCAGGCTGCCCAGGGCAGTGGTGGAGTCACCATCCCTGGAGGCATTTAAGGGGACAGGGTTTGCTGATGGATGTGGCAGTTAATGGTTGATTTGAGCATCTTAGAGCTCTTTTCCAAGCTAAATAGTTCTATGCCTCTAACAACAACAATTCAGTTGTTTTAGATGTAATTCTTTACCACAAAAAGTAGGTTAACAATTGGACTCAGTAATCTTAAAAGTATTTTCCAACCTAGATAATTCTATAATTTCTTTTTGTCATTAGTCATGTGTGGTAGCAGGGCCCCAGCTGGGTAATAATCAGCATTGACTCCATGATGCAGAAGGCTGAACCATTGCTTTATTCCTCTATACTGTATTATCCTATATTCTTAAGAAACCCCTAATCCCTTCCAGACAGGTTGGATCCCCATTGGTCAAGCAACACCACCACTCTTTAGCAAACAAATCTCCAGAACACATTCCACATGTGCCTAGCAACAGGTGCAGCAAATGGTGATAAGACTTGTTTGAATTCTTTCTCTGAATTTTCTCACAGCTTCCCCAGGGAAATGCCTGGGAAAGTCTGTGCCTGCTCTCTGTGGCCAGAGAGCTGCTGCCACAGTCATGAAGATGTGCCTTTGCAAGGTTCTGTGGAATTCAGTAAATTCACAGATAACAGAGGTAGGGGTCTCTCTTCTTTTGTAAACCATGTAGCTGACAGAATCATACAGATAACAAATACTGCCCTTAGCTACATTTTCTCTTGTTAATATTACACAATTTGTGACCATACAATAGTTAGCAGATTTTTGCCTAAAAAAGGAGATAAGACTGAAAATCCCCTTAGATGTCTTTAAGTAACAAAACTAAAAACACTTTAAAGAGTACTTGCTAGGCTCTGCATTTCTGTGAGTGTGTTTCTTGTGTTATTTAACAGAAATCAAGAAACTGTATTCTGGGTGTAGGTGACTGATCTATCACGATTCTTGTTTTCCATATCATAATATCACACTCTCACAGATTGCAGAAGTTATTCCAGACTCTTTTGCCATCTCCTGAAAAAACTTACCTTTAGCATCAGGAAATAATTTATTTAATGGGAGTATTAGTTATTACCCACTTCTCCAAAGGAGCCTTGGGCAGTTCTGTGAACAATAAAACTGACCAAGGTGAAATCTATTAGTTTGTCTTTTAATTCAACAACATCATAGAACTCCTCAATACTTTGCTATGCAAATTGTCTTTTAAAATTTTTTAAAATTTTTTTGAGCTACACATTGTGCATTTTCCTTACTCCTTCCACAGATACTGGATAAAACATTTTCAGACATGACTGTGGCTGCCCTTGGTGGGATTCATTATTGACAAATGAGAACTTGTAGGGATAACATAGCCAGGAGCAGGGGCTGGAATACCTGCATTAGTTTATAACTTAAAAATGTTTGGAAAGAGCAAACTGAAGCTTGGCTGCCTGCTTTGTTATTGCCATGTTAAATGTGAGTTTAATGTTAGTTATTGACAGTGCATCAGATGGTACTTCCTCTTTATGTGGAGCTTTAACAACTTGTTCTGGAATATGATGCAATTTTCCTGTGGTGGGTTGTTTTTTTTTTTCTTCTTTTTAAAAATGAGATGCAGTTGTTCTAACAGCCTCTGGCAATTTGGAGAAGAACATGCAGGTGGAGCTTGCTTTGCACATGTTCCTGCTGTGTGCAGGGGTTGTTTACTGCTCAGCAGAGCAAATTGCTGAGTGTCCTTCTGGAGGTCTCGAACTGTTTAGCAGAGAAATCAGAAATTATGTTACAGGGACTGTTGTTTTTCACTATGTGTGAAGTCAAACAAATAGTTTGTGAAGGGTCACTGCCTGCTGTTCCCACAGAACCTTGCACAAAAATCCCTTTTGGCATTACTTCTACAGAAGTCTGCATTGTTTCCTACTCAGATCAAGATGAAGGACTTTTCTAATTGCTTATACATTTGCTGATAATCAGTCTCCATAATCGAGGTCTGCACACTTTTCTTCCCTTTCATATCTGATTTGGTTGAACTGTTTACTTTGGGGTATTTTTATCTTCCCATTACTCTTCTGGTTTGGTAGTGTTTTTGTTTTATTCTGTTTTGGTTTTTACTTATTAAGGAATGCCAGTCTCAAGGAGGTTAGAAACAGAATATAATGTTCTTCAGGGTGATATCTGATTCCATCATTTTGCTAAGCTTTGTGCAACAAGAGAGATGCTATTTGAGGATCATACTGTCTGCAAATATAGAAATATTATGCTTTTTATTTTTTTTTAACAAGGTAACATCCAAAGTTATATTGGTTGAATGTGGCTAAGAGAAGAAAAAACTATTTTCCCTTTCTATCCTTCTATACAGTTGTTTTAACTATTTCCCCTGGAGAGTCACTTACATCTTTGAATTCCAGTACCCACAACTGAAAATGTTGGTGTTATCCCAGGAATACAGTGTGGGGCTCCTGCCCTCAGGAGCTGAGTGTGTGAACAGAACACAATGGCACTTTCTGTAAAATGGTGATTATGCAAAGATATAGTAAATGACTCTGCTGAGCACTGTCAGTGTGCCAGGTTTCAGTGTAGGAGAGGGATGTTCTACAGCATCCTCTGCTCCAGTCATTCCTCATTAATGGACATGCTGACCTGCTGGTGTCAGCCAGGCTGTTGTGGGAAAGGAAAGGGAACTAGGGGAAAAACTATTCAAGAAAACTCTTGTGAGTACAGCTCCAGCATGTGGAGGATGTTTCAGCCCCAGCCTGATGAGATTAATCTGGGAGAAGCTCCAAAACTGCAGAGAATAAAGGATGATACAGACTCCCCAGCCTGGAGCTGTGCTGTGGTGCTGCCCTAATCAGTAACTTCAGTGTGTCTGCTGATCCCTGGTGACAGGAGGGCAGATGATCCATATGTCATCCCCTGCCATCCATAACTCCAGTAAAAACTGCTCTGATAACATCCCTGTGTGCTGCAGTGATGGCCAGTGGGACTTGGCCTCGTGGAGGTGCTGGGCTGGGAGCTGGGTTCTGCAGCCTCTCACTGCCTGCAAGTGCTTGAAAACAACCTGTGGGCAAAGGAAACCTGTCAGAGGAGAGAACAGTGGTCTGAAGCTTTACTTTGAAATAAACCAACTGAATTCTGTCATTGTGATGTGAAAATCCACTGGGAGTGATCAGACATGAGGTCAACTGCTCTGAAGGGTTTGTTACTGAGTTTGGCCATAGCAGGCATCATGCTGGAAGCTCTCTCAGGTAGGATGAGTGTCACAGAAAAGCTTGGATATTGCTTTAGAGGTGACATGTTTTAAAGGATTTGTTAGATTTATTTCAGAGGTGAGAGGCCTATAGTAAGAACACAAGAGAATAATTAACAGGAGTAAAATAAAGTTAATGTACAGAGGGAAAAATTATTGTGCAGCATAATGAGGAAGAGAATGATGAAGTTCTGCAGAACATGATAATTAAACCCTTGCTGGGGGGGATTTAGAGAGCCCCCACATCTTTGTACAGGGGATACAAGTCCTGTAATATTTATTGGAATGCTTCTAAAGTTACATGAGGAAGTGCTATTTTTTTTCTCTCCTTAAACAAGAAACAAACTTCTGCCCTGTGGTGCTTCTGCTAGACCTGAAAAAGGTGTCAAAGAACTGTCAATGACAGAGATTTTATTCTTAATTTCCAAGCAGCAGTGTTTATTCTCGGAGACTTTCCAGCCCATTTGGATGAAGAACCATCTCTCCAGATGGCCACACTCATTTGTTCAAGGGCTGGAAAGCAAATTCCTGTTCTTGAATGTTCCAGCCATATTGTAGATGTATTAATGAGATTAAAAGTAATGCCTTGTTCAAGTCCTTAATTTCCCTTAAGGGGTTTCTGAGAACACAGACCAAGGCCTGGCTTCCCTGTTCAGCTCTTCTCTTTGTGGGTTGCTGCCACTGCTGTTACCCTCCTCCTCAAAACAGATGGTGCTGCTTTCCTTCTGTTGAGTCCAATTTGACCATTTTTGTTTATCATACAAACCTCTTGAGGCTTTTATTCAATCTCTAGGGAACTTTAAGTCTGATCCTGGAGTTTCATGCAGTTCGTGTATTAAAATTCAAATTAGGAAATGAATACATTTTGCTGTTTTATTTCATTTGCCATTAAACTTAAATTTTACTTTTTCCTGTTTTGTTCTGTTTGATAAACCTTCCAAACAGGTTCTTCTACTCTTAAAGCTCATTCAAAATCAGGTTAACTTTCCCCCCAAAAAGAAATATTGGTGTCATCATGAAAGTATGGTGTTTATGTATGAATGCCATATTTATATCAGTTAATATGAAAATATATTGTCTTGCAAAATGTATGTGCTTAACCTTAGGCATGTAGTTTTATTTCTTTTTTTGCTGAGTTTTCTAAGTGGAACATACTAGACTAGCTGCTGGCTCAGTGTGAAATATATACATGTGACATTCAACATTAGAGCTGGGTGAAATACCTGTAGTAAAAGGTTTATTCATTGCTTTAGGGAATCAAAGAATCAGAAGGAAATAGAAAGACAGTGAAATCTCTTACAAAAAGAAATAACAGGTCCCATTTTTGAGTGTGTATATCTGGCTGAGGAATAAATTCAATCTCTGCTAAAATCTAATATCCTTTATGAATTTATGGGACTCCATATGGAAAATAAAAGTCAGTTACAGATCAACAGGGAGGAATTGTGGGCACAAGAATTTAATGAAAAATAAATCCTTGCAACTTTTCTTTTGTTACATTGTTAAATAAACATGAGCAGACCTGTTGTCTAAAGGACTATATCAACTCCTAAAGTATTCTTGACTAAATTTTAATAATTCCTTTCCAATAGGAACCTCAATAAATTTGTATAATATAGAGTTGCTTCTATTGCAGAAATTAGGATGAGATCTGGGAATGGAAGTGTTGATATAGGAGTATATAGATGGAAAACAGAACAAATGTGAGAAATCTGCTTCTTCTGTACACAAAGGAGGCTGAGAAGGTTCACAGACACTTGCACTTAAATTCATATTTAGAAATAGCTTTCTGCTTTTTCTTCATTTGCTTGTCTGTCCAACTATAATTATCCATCCTCCTTTTTCTCCAATTACATGCTGTATAATGTTTAGCAGCTATTCCAAGAAGCAGCTTATTCCTGTGTGACAAGATTTAATTAAACTTCCACTGAAATAATTAGTGAGGGTATCTCAAAAGGCTTTTTAAAATCAATGCAGTACTGAGAACCAAATAGAGTTAACACTGTCATCAAAGATCAAAGTCACCAAAGAACGTGACTGAAAATTAAACCCCCAGCAATAGTGGAATGAAGAAGCAAACTGAAGCAGTTGTGATTTTCTGTCTCTTGGGTCCTACCTACAAATTGATTTGACATGGAAAATTTCCCTCAGGAAGCTTAAAAATAGTAAATTTCCATTAATTACATAGTAAAGAATGTTCTTTCTATAATTTATAATCCATTAGGAAGTTGGTTAGGGTTGTTTTTTTTTTTTAATTTTTTGTTGCCTCTTACTCCCTTTATCTGGGTTTTCTGCTTTGCCAATAGAGGTTGGCTCTATTGTAGAGTTTTCTTGTGTAGCCAGAGGCACAGAAAAGGAGCTGAGCAGAGTAAAGTGCCCAGAGTATATGATTCCTCGAGCACACCAGAAATGCCAGGCTGCAGGCACATTCTTGAGGATCTCAGACCTCAGGAGTCCTTCAAGCAGGACACTCTGATCCCTTTGTGGGGAGCAATTTGTATGATGCACCAAATCCTCCCTGTGCCTGGGGACTGTGCCAGTGTAAATTAAATCAGGGGTTGATTGATTTTTGGAGGAGGTAGATGAAGGTGCCTTACTCAGCAGCACAGGGTGCATTGCAATTTCTGCCCTCACTCCTGTCCTTGCTGAGCTGCTCTGGGTGGGTGGCTGGGCACAGGATCTGCAGAGCTGCAGGCAGTGGGGCACAGTTTGCTGTCCCCTTGCCCAGGCAGGAGAGGTTGCTCCAGTGAAGGTAACTCTGCAGGAGGAAATGCTCAAAAACCTTCTCATCTAATTTGCATTATGAGTAATTTTTTTTTCCTCAGGCATTGACAATTTATGGCTCCCTCTTTTATTTTTAAACACCATAATACACAGTGAGCTTCTGGATTTTGTGGCTGTACACCACCACCTCGGCCATAAACTTGGCAAGACTTTAAACTGGCATTTTATACATGTGCAAGATTCTTCAGAGCTGCAGTATCAAGTGTGGAAAACATGAATTTGGCAAATGACAAGGAGGCCATGGGTGCTGGGACCTCCTCCTCCTTCCAGTGGCTCGTTCAGTTTGTTGTGCCAGCAACTGAGACAGCCACTGAATTTCTGTAGTATTTACAATTGAATTCCTCTGATTTACACTGCCTGATGCTAAGGAGTGCATCCCTGGGTAGAAATGTGATTAAAATATCAAGAGCTCAAAGAGAGAAGGGGTTTAGTGGGTATGTGCTATTTGTCACAGTTTTGTCATCTCTTCTGAGCTGTGCTGTGCTTGGGTTGAACAGTGAAGAGATGAATAATTTATTCAGAAAGTTATGCTAACTCAGTATGGCACTGAAACACTGAAGATTAATAAATAATTAATAAAAACATTTATTCTGCAGCCGTGTGCTTGTATGAGTCACTCAAGCCCTACTGAGCACTCAAATGCAGTTTCCAGTGCCTGCAGGATCAGGATTCCTTCAGTGTTTCTGTTCTGCAGGAAAAGAATTCCTTTAAAGCCTCTTTAAGAATTTCAACTAAATAATTAAAATTAGGAACAATAAGCTATGTTTTTGATATGTAGATAGGCATGTAGATATGTGAGTATTACCTGTAGATAAATAGAATTGAGGCCAATCTGTAACAGTAGGAGTAAGCTGGGACTAAGTACAGTGAAGTACAGTCCAAGTAGAAGTGGTAGAAAGTTCCTCCAATCTAATCATGCTTTCCCCCAGTGACCTAGCACCTTCAGAGCAGGTCAGTGCTGGAAAATGGCTAAAAGGCTGAGTTTGGGTTTTGGTTTTGAAGTGAGCATGAAACAGCAAAAATTTCAGCTTAAAAGTTAAAGTTGTAGCAACATGTTAATGTGCGGTGTTAAATATTATAATTATTTTTCACACCCTGCTTAAGTACCTTTAACAAGGACAAACATCTTTTACAGTAAGGAGAGTAAGTGGAAGGCTTGAACCTATTAAAATATTGTGTATGTCATGGTATTCCAACATTTTGAGTTGCTCTGTCTTCAATATATATACAAGGGTAAAATCAAAGCATTGGCTGATGAGATGAGTATTCAGCACAACTCCCATGCAATATGGGATTGGCAGGGGAGACAAGAATTGCTCTTTTTGAAGGTAAAAACCTGATCCTTTTCAAAAGCCTTTCCTGCTGAGGATCCTCATCCACACTCGTAAATTTCATTGTATTCAAGCAAGGGAGGCTGTGGTGTGTTGTCTTTGAGAAATGAGATGTACTTTTAAAATAGACATTTTAAATATACTTCTGAACTAATCCTACTTACTATCCCTTTTGTCTATATGTCTATGGCACCATAATAAGTTATTATTTTAAATATACAGTCAGGTCTTTAGATACTTTTACTTCTGTCCACTTATGATGATTATTTTATGGTCATCTGAAGTCTTATACTTGGGCAGAAAAATAAGCCTAGTGCTTAGCAGGTTTTTTTCCTAAGTTCTCTGCTGAAATGTTTAGGTATAGGGTCTTAAATGGGTCTTCTGACAGTAATAATTAGACAGGATGAGACCACAGAGAAGAGGAGACCTGGCATTCACAGAATAATGAAAATTATATCTGCCTAAGTGATGATGAGAAAAGAAGAGGATTTAAAGAAAATTTGTTTTCTCATTTCCTACTTTCTAAAAATTTGTGGGAGAATGTGGCTGTCACCCCTGTAATCACACTTGATTGATGTATTGATAGCTACAGTGTAGTGCTCATTCATTACATATAGATAACAAAAACATTTTCCTAAATGCCCCTTGGATAATTAAATAAATGTCTGTGCCAAAGCAGGCTTTGAATCATGATAATGTCCTGGGAGGCTATCATCACTTCCAGCAACCACAATCATCATCTCAGAGAATGGAAATACACTTAATCAGCACACCATGCTCCTCTCTGTGAATGAGCAGGGGAGGTGGCCTGCAGGCCCTTTAGCAGGCTGGATGAATAACTGAATATTTACAGTGAACTTGTCCCTTCAGTGCTGAGAGTTGAGGATTGCTTATGGAGCCCAGGAATGCTGAGGTTTGTGGATGGCAGCTGCTTGCAGTGCTTAGAGTCAGCTTGGTTTCCCTGGGTGATGCTGCTCAGTAAATAAATATTCTTATTTAAGGGTATTCCTAGGGTAGTTACAGCTCCATGGAGAGGACTTGGAGTATTCCACCTGTGTTGAAGTGTAAAAATGAATTGGGTGAGCCACAGTGCTGGGCTGGAGCAGCCAGGGCATCCCATTTGCTGCAGCTGGTTGTGTCTGCAAATTTTGGAATGTTTGAACCTAAATCTCTGGGTGATTTTTCTTTTGTTGTTACTTTTTTTTTTTTTCTATTTCAAGCTGTTGCTCTCAATGCTGATTTTGGTATCTGTCAATCTAATTTCTTTGCTGCAAGTACCTTATATGATAGCTGACAATAGTGTAAATGTAATGATTTGTTACATTTTTATACTGCCAGAAGTTTACCTGTCTGGTACCACAAGTCTGTTTGATATTGTTTATTAAACCAGTGTCCTCATGACATAAAGAGGCACTAAAAATGCAAGAGCTCAGTCACAGTGCTCCAGGCAAGAGCTAATGGTGCACACACAGTGGGAGGGAAAAATCTCCCAGGGAATATTGAGGCAGATCAGGTCACTGAAGCCAGAATGAGCATTCCAGCTTACAGTGCTTCTGACAGGAACATGCTTGAGATTGTCTCAAATTCACATCTGGTTTGCCAGCTGTTAAGGTGTGGGACAGAGTATGGGATGCCTGAAGGCAGAGAGATGCAAACCAGAACAACCTCTGACCACAATGCAGCAGGATTTGGGATTTTTGCATAAAGTGCTCAGGTTGGACATGTCACACAGCATATGTTTAGGCAGTCTGTGGTTGATGAAAGCCTGTGCATGTTAGAGATGAGCAAGTAAAATCTTAAAAAATAGAGATTGAGGTGTAAGCAGATGAAGACATGATCAGTATATATCTCCTTTCAAAAAGTTAGCTATAGGGAAAATATAAATCGTGGTGGATAAGTTTGAGATGACATAAGGCTGTTGTCAGTCACCTGGTGAGGCTGTTCCTAGAACAGCTGCTGCTGAAGAGAGCTCCTTCCCTTTGTGTTCCTCTGGAGCAAATCTTTGCACATGCTCTTGATGGCTGCTCTGTGGAGGTTTCTTCTGAGCCCATCTGCCACTGGCAGAGATGGCTGGGAGACTCTGGGGGAGGTGGCAGCACTGTTTTAGCAAGCAAAACTTAAAACCAATTTATTTTGATTAAAAAAATTCTTGTCTTTATGACTAATGGAACATCTTTCTGCTAATTCAGAAAGAATTTTTCCTCTCCTCCACCAGTTTTTAGGTCAAGAGAGGAAAATGTCCACAGGTGAAAAGTGAGACTTCTCAATATTTGGTGACCCCCAAAGCAAGCATCTGTAGGCAAAAGATATATTGCCTATATATGGATACTATTTAGGAAATGAAATGAAACATGAGTCTTTTGATTTGCTTGAAGGGCTTTAGAAGAGTTCATAATTCTGGGGAGGTCATCATCACTGAGCTCTTGATCCATTGCTCTTTTTCCTGTTGGAACCAGAAGAAGGAAGTTTATCCTGATGAGTCTGTTTTGTGAAAAGGTTATACTTTGCTACCAAGTGGAGACAGCAGCAATGACTAGGGGCATAGGGCATCTAAACACAGTTGGTGTCTCAAAAAATCATTGAAAGAGATGAGATACTGGGCTGATTGTGATATAGAAAAGGAAATGCAGGGTGCCTGAGGGACTGGGTGTGATAGGAGTCTGTGTGTGTTGGCAATGTCATGTAAAAGTGGGAGAGAATGTGCATTTCCAGACTTGGAGAAGCAGATGGGATAAAAAGTGAGATTGTAATTGTTATCATGTTGTGGGATGTTTAACATGTGGATGAAATTTTCATGAATTAGGTTATCCTTAGCAGTAAACCTTTTAAAAACACATTTCTAGTGAGCCCTGTTTCCAGTATGCAATGGAAGTTACAAAATAAAGCTGAGGGGAAATGCCATGCTGAGCACAGCTAATGCTTGCCTGACAGCAGTGATAAACAGCCAGAAAGCTGTGTTTATGCATGAAAATTGTCCTTCTGGCTTTAGTTACTTTAAAAAAAAGTGTTTTTCAAAATAGTCTAAGAAGTCTCTTTTCCCAGCACTCTATGGAGTTTGCAGCCTTGCCCTGGAGATCCAATCCCATAGAGCAGAGCATGTTATGTGAAATAATTGGAAAATGGAGCTTTGTGAAAATGTCATTTGAAGCAATGTGGAATTGGCTGGTTGCCTTCTATTTTCTTCTAAGTTCTCCAATTGTTTAAATACCACCTTTGTAACAACAAAGCCATTCACTTGACAATTTGCCTTTTTATTCCTGATAATATGCATGTTGGATACAAAAATAGCCATTCTACTTGTGATCATCAAACTTCAGCTGAATTTCAGACAAAAAATTTGGCAGATCTCCAGATAAAATATTACAGAGCAGCTCAAGCAGGCATTAGTATTTGTTGTTTATACAGTTTGTGCCTTGAAATCTCTATTGCTCTGACGTGTTCAAAAGTAACAAGCTATTGTTCCCCTAAAACACAACTTGGAGTACATTTGAATGGAATATTGCATTATTTTTGCATGGGGATGTGTCTTGTGGAACAACAAAGACTAGATGTTATGGTGCAGGGGAGTTTTACAGAGCACCCCCTCTCCCTGCAGCACTTTGCAGGGTGCTGGTGTTGCTCAGCACAGCCAGGCTGTCCTGTTCCAGACTGGGAAGGAAGGACTGGACTGGCACCTCTGTTTCCCTGGGGAGAGCTGTGCCTGCACAGGACCCAGCTGTGTTTCACTGAGGGTAAAACTCTGTGAGGCTGAGAGACCTGGGCTGTGTTTCAGAGTGAAAACCTAGCCATTGATTGACTTGATGGAAAAACTCTCACCTCAGTCTCACCCAGGCTGTGGTCAGAGGAGTGAGCTCTGTTCACATCAATCAATTTGTCTAAAAGCATGTGGTCCTAGCCAAGCACGCACCTGCCTTGTGGCTTTAATGGGATGAGTTGTGTATTTCAGTTACTCAGGTGTTGGAGGGGCTGGAACTCTGGTATTTGGAATTTCAGTCTTTTGCTTTCTTGAGACACCCTTGGTTTCTCTGTCTTTGCATTGTTACAAATGTAATTCCTGATTTATTATCTCAATTTCTTGCAGCTAATGAAATTAAAACTATATTCATTTTGAATAAATAGAATGCAGCAAAACTCTCTGGGTAAAGTTTAGCAAAGCTGTATTGGGTACAGTAATCCTGACTATGAGCCCAGTGAGCAGCACGGTAGAAATAGTCCTAGAACTTCACTACTTATTTTCCAAAAACTCTGAATATACTGATTTCTTAATCACTCTGAATGTAATTAGCTGTAAAAAAATAAATGTACCTGATTTCTGATCATAAATCCATACTTAAATTATGGGATATTTTAAAGCTGCACATTTGAAGGATTAGAGAGTGGAAGAAAGCAGCATTGTTTCTTTATCTTTAAGCCACATGCAAAGTGTGGCATCCAAGGACTGTCTTTTTGATAAGCTCAATATGGCTTATCTCCAGTAGAAGTATACATTGTTCTTCCCTTTAAATGTATTCTGGGATTCAGATTACTTTCAGCTGTTCCCTTTCTCCCCTTCTCAGTCTCCAACTTCGTTTTGTTTTTAACATGCAGAGAAAATGGTTTGCTTCAAAATATGTATCTTTTCATAACATAAATTCAAGGAGTGGATGGGGAAAGATGCTTGGCTGGGCTAATGAGAAAATGACTCAGTCTGTGTGTCTAACATCTCATATCACATAAAGTGGTTGACAAAGAAAAACGGATTTTGCTTTAAATACTCGGAGCTGCCACAATAACTGATCATATTTTGTAGATTACAATGGGCTTAAAGCTGCAATAAACCACGAGCCTCACTGCCTGCTCTCTCAGAAATTTATAAATACCAAATGCAGCTCAGTAACAAATCCTTGATTTGCATTTATGTAAAACATATTTTGGTGACATTAAAAGCCTTAATTGAAAGAGGAGAGCAGAAATGCAGAGCTATAACCTTATCACCCTCCCAGGAGGATATTTCCAGGTCACTGGGATACAGTATGAGCAAATGACTGCTTCAAATGTTACCCTTGTATTCACTGAAAGTGAGGGGAGAAACTGCTTGGAGTAGTGAAACATTCAGCCTAGCATTTGACACTTGGGATAAAATTTCCCACCCAGACCTATAATCTGCTATCACAGGTTCATTAGAGAGCATCACTGCCATTTTTGTTGGTATTCCCTCTTAATGGAATCATCATGATGAGCAGATTTCCAATGAAGCCATGTGTTTTGGTTGTTCACAGTTCTTGTTCCCCCCTCTCATGTGTTAGGTGAATTTAGCTTCTCCTCTGTGTGGTCAGATTCTGTGCTCCTTATTCAATCCATTTATAAATGAAGACATCTTGTCTGCAGGGAAGTGTAACACCAACCTCTGTTATTTGACATTTAGGAGCTACTGATGGAACACATGGTGCACCAAACCACAGACACTGCCTAACTAGAACTTAATGAAAGTGGGAAGTTTCTAAGCCTGGAAAATGGGAGGGAAAAATCCATATCTCCAGGAATTTCTGTGTTGCTTTTCTTCCTCAGTAAGAATTTTTTAATGCTCCAGCATATTTTATGACTGTTTTATGGTTGAAAAATAATCTATTTCTAGTTGTTTCTTGGGCCAATTTCATATGGTTGTTTCTTCATCATGATATGTCCATTGTGTGCAGTGCAAATGTATGATTCCTGATATATACATATATCCATTTATGAGCTTAGCTTTAATTTGGTGCTCTCCTTTCTTGTACAATTTTTTTACGAGCAAATGGCTGTAGCATGACCTGAATTTTTAATACTAAAATGATTTTTTTACTGGTCTGGTTCTACCAAGGTAAAAGCTGAAATAGTGTTTATTTAAATAGAAATTTGACTGGTGTCATTTTGTTACCTTCTTAATAAGTAATTTAAAGTATATGAAATAATCTATTTTTGTAAAACACTGTAGGGATTTATGCTGCAGTTATACTAATATTAGTGTACTACCTAAAATTCAATTTATACTGACTTGTGGAACCTACTGCTTGTTTATTCTACTCTACAGAAAAAATTATTGGCAAAAAATTCTTGTTTTAAATTGGTAAAAGCAAAAGGGAATATGCTTTAGTGATTTAAATATCAGTTTTATGTTTTCAGTTTATTCAAATAAGCTCAGATTATCATGATTCTGTGAGTATGTGAATGTGACAGGTAAGAGGGATTTACTGCATTCTTTCAAAGTTAGATGTTGTTTATTTCCTTAAGTGTGACTTGTTAAAAACATTGTTCATTGCTATGGTTTTTCTCCTGTATTGCTTACTCTGTAAGCTAAACTTACTGAAGCTATCTGTGAGTTCAGAACTTATTAAATTAGGAGCAAAATAGAAAATAATAGTTGATGATAGAGCAAATGTTTTGGCATGCACAGAACATGGATTTAGCTAATAACTCCTGTAATGCTGAGGTTTGGATTTGGTGACATTTAAAATAATGATCCAGACATCTCTGAACACTTTTATTTTACCACCTCTGAGGGGGTAGAGGGGATCTGACTTTCTGCAGTGGTATTTTTATGTACAGCAAAAATAATTGGTATAATTATATTGAAATAAAAAAAAGGTAGCCAACTCTTGGTATCAATTTTCAGTGGAGATCTGCTTGCAATTTCAGTGTTCCACTCTTTACAAGCCTTGCACATTTTTATAGTATCTTCAATGTGCATTAAAAATAGAGATAACTTTTGGCATAGGTAATAATTTTTATGCACTTTTAATTTCCTGTGCAGGAAAGAAGGTGATACAATTATGACTTGAGAATTGGGAGTCAGGGAAAGACTGGAGGAGAATTTAGGTTGGACTGGTGGCCTTGGTGTTTGACCCAGAATAGAATTTTAACAACACTCAGCATCCAGCTCTCCATTTACTTCATGGATGGGTCAAAACCAACACCAGGCTGAGCATACATAAAACAGATCCTTTTTGTTTGGTGCCACCTTCCTATCCTGAGTACTCCTTTCTCCAGACCACCTGCCAGCAAAGCTCATTCCCTTAGAGTCAGTCCCCAGTGCTGGCAGCACATCACTGATGTGTGGAAGAGGTTTTACAGTGACTTCTCTGAGCTAGAGAGAAGTTTGATAAGAGGATCCATGTTTACCCCTGAAAAAATTTCCTACCAAGGTCGTTGACATAGAAACCAAGAAAGAGAAAAGGATAAATAAGAGAAACCTGCAACTCTCTATTCCAATAAGCACTTTGTTTGTCTCTTCTGACCAATAAGTGTAAGCTTTGGAGTTTTTTAAGAATGTATAAAAAGCGTGGATGCTACAATAAAAATGGGGTTTAAAGCCTTCTGAAAATGGAGTGTTGCTTTGTATTGTGACTGTCTCAACTACGACACTGAGGTCCCTGAGGAGAACCACTGAGTTAAATGCAGACCTTGCGTACAAAAAGAGGGAGAAGCTTCTTACAGCAAGGTTCCCATGGGGTACCAAGAGGTTCAGATAACCCCCAGCAGCTGCACAAAGGTATCTTACCATGCAAAAACATCCCTTCAGTGGGTGTGCACCAGTACCATTGCTCTCTTTGGCCCCTCACTGTCTGTGTGGGAAGTCCAGGGAGACCATGGAAGTGTCCCCTGGGACAGCTGAGCCACCCGAGGCTGTGTCAGAGACCTGTGCTGGGCAGAGGGGCTGCAGAACTCTTGGAAGGAAAATATGAAGCAATTGGAAAATTGCATTTTTCATACCTTGAACCTTCCATTGCAGTTGTTTCTTGCCCATCCTACATGGCTCACTGGCAGCAGTGATCCGGGCAGGGGGCAGGATGTGCTCCATGCTGTGCCAGAGAGGGGACAAGGGACCTGCCTGTGCTGCTCAGATGGGCAAAGGCAGGGCTGTGGCACCAGCCATGTGCCTGTCAGTGTGGTCACGTTTTGGGCACTCAGAAGCTTTGTGAATGAAATGTCATTGCACTGCTTGGTGCTGGGAATGGTTTGCGTACAGCTGCATGTCTTTAAGTACCATTAACTGAAATTAATTAGGTAGCTACTCCTTAATTCTTTTGATTGTAATCCCATATCACAAAAGCACCATATTCAATATGGCACAAGCTGCTCACAGGAGAGGCCCAGACCTAAATTAGAATCAAATCTAAATTATCTTTAACCACTTGAAAGTCTGGCTCATCTAGACTGGGTTGAAGTCATTAGTGGTGAACTCTGAGAGTGCTGTGCCTTGCCTATGCTGCAAACATCTCCATAAAGGTCAAACCTGTGTTTCTTTAGTGCTAATCATGCTTAACTGAATTCTAAAGTTTTGTTGATGTGGTTTAGAAAGGCAGGAGTATGGGGAACTCCTGAAAACCAGGGTGAGAATTGAAATTTCATCTGTCTAGGATTCAGGGAGTGTGTGTGCTTACACCAGGGTGAACCCAGGCTCACTGATGACATCTGTTCAATTGCTGTAATTGGTGAACAGTTAGATTAAGAGGAAGGTGATAATTTCCATTTAGTAATGGGTGGTTCTGCTGTTAAAACATAAGATATATAGGAGAAATTTTGTTTGAAGACCATTTTCTCCTTTACTTGTGGTTAAGTCGTGTAGTGGAACAACTTGGACTTTGTGCACTAATGCTTAGATATAAATACCAATTTTAGGAGCAAAAGAAATCATTCAAATCAACCCCACATCCATTTGTGATCATAGCAGACCATCATTAGAAGAAGTGGGGCCAGAACAAATAAACCCTTCATAAATAGAAGTATTCCTCAGAGTGAAATAACTGTGCTGAGGTCAAAAGTTCTACCTTTATATGTAGTGATTATTTGTATAGTTATGGTTTTATGCTTCAGCTTGCAAAAATTTACATTGCTTATTACTTATAAAGAACATTGTACTGCTGAAAAAGTTGTTAGTCTGGTGATACTTAGCTCTAAATATGACTTGAAGTAGGGTAGGTTTATAATTGAAATAGCTATTCAGCTGTGCATCCTTGAGATGTCTCAGTGCATGAACCATTGGCATTTTGCCATTTTTCATCATGATCAATGGGCTGATTTGCAAGGCAAGAATCCTGCAGCCCTTCCAGCACATGGCAGTGTGTACTGTGCCTTTGGATATGGAAATATGCCTTCCAACAGATGGACAAATATTATCACTAGGCAACTGCATGGAGACAGAATAATCCTTCTACAAAATTGCCCATGGAGCTTTATGCAATCAGAGGATGCATTTTGTGTGTGTCTGTGTGCTAGGGAAAAACAACTTTTTTTTTTTTTTTTTGTTTGTTGTCCTGTAACAGTGATGTTTTGGTGGTCTGTGCCACTGCTTTGTGGCTGGTGTAAGAAATACCATAGTGATAACTATGAAAAGGTGATTCCCCCTCCTTACCTGGATGTTTCTGGTTGTGCCATATCTTCCTGAACAGATAGCAGATATTCTTGTTTCCACAGGTCCTGCTCCAGTGGGGCTGACAGGAGGCCAGGAGTTGATAACCAGGATGTGCTGGGTGGTTCTCACATGGTCACTCCTCACCTCATGGCCCTGTGTGTGCTCTTGGTCTGTGGCAGTGCTGCAATTTAACCTGATTCTGGTTGCAGGAGAAGCTCTGTTTGCTGCAGGTGAAGTGTTCAGAGAAACAAACACCAAATGTAGTGACTGGCAGGAGGAAAATCTGGGTTTTTGTCCAGGCTGTTTGGTGCTGTTACGTTTTGTATTGCGGTCACATCAGAGATCCTCCCTCTGAACTCAGAGCTTCCTTTGCCTGGCATTGTGCAGCCACAGAAAGGTCTGATCACAGCTCTATTGGCTCTATTGGGTAGATAGATGAGAAACACAAAGACCTGAAAAAAGGGAAAGCAATGATTTTCATCCTACAGCTTAGCAATAACAGCCCAAAAAGAGTGTGATTTAATAAGGTGCCATTGGAGGCTGGACTGTGCATCCCAGACAGTACCACAGACCTTTTGTGTCCTGTTTCAGAGCCTGGAGCAAGATAAACCTCTGCCAGAGCCTGAGTGGGGTACAGAAATACAGCGTTGCTTAGGAACTGGATTCCTCCTGCTTTCCTTTATTTGTTTTTCCTTGATAGCACAAAAACTGGTGAGTGGCCTTGCAGAGGAGAATGATGTTACCATTATCTCTGAGGTTTCTATTACCAGCAGTTCTGCCATAGAATTAAGACTTTCCACTTCTATGATGTTTATTTTAATCTCTTTTCACAGATTAATATTTTAATTAAATATTATGACTTAAATTTGAGAATGTAGAGGGGTAAATTGCACAGAGGAGAGGTGTTTATTAAGGCTGCTTTCAGATGAGGTCCTTAATCCTACCTGATCACAGTAAAACAATTGTGATGGTGTTGTGGACCTGGCCCAAAGAATCAAGAGGGGAACAGGCTTCTCTTTTTCAAGACCTCTTAGAGGTAAAAAGATAGTACTGCCTATAAGTGTTCTGCAATTTGATGTTGAATTCTACTTTTCTTTTATATATTCCTACCTTATCAGATGTTGGCCTTGTCCATCCAAGGGTTAAATGCTTATAAAGAATATTGATCCTTTATGTCAAACAACTGTTTATACATTTGTTTATTTACTGCTGATTCTTACAGGTTTTGTGATGCTTTAGATGTGTACTGAGACAGCCACAAAACTCAACTTGCAGAAATTTCAGCATGAATTGTGATTAAGATTTGAGTGATTTAACTCCTCCAAAATTACTCAGGTATGGTTTGCAGACTGATTGTAGTTCTGTCTTTAACCATGAGTTAAATGCTTTTTTTTTTTGTTTTGTTGCTCTATTCCCAAGTTCCGTAGAAAACAATTGATTACTATCAGTTTTCTATCACTTGCATTCAAGGGTGGATTTCCTAAGAGGTCCTAATAAATTAGAATTGCTTCTTCTGAAAATTTAGAAGTTAATATTACCTCAGGAAAATTTAGAAGTTAATAGTACTATGATCACTAGACCTTGGAAGTGTTCCATCTGTCTTCTTTACCATGCCTGGCTCCTTGATTGTCACTGTGGCTCTGCTGTAGTTGTTAATCCCTTGGGAATAGCTGGTACCTGTTCCCTAAAATCATTGTTCCTGCATGTTCCATCATAGCAGCCTTCTCTCCTCTTCTTGGCTCTTTCTTTGTTCAAAAACTGTAAAGGTAAATCTCTCTCTGGTATGTGAGGGGGGCAGCACCTTTTTTGACAGGTTGTCATTTGAACCAGAACTGTTCTCTTTTGTACATGGGATTTCTGCAGCCCTCTGGTTCAGACTGATTGCATCATTACAGACACTTTCATTTGCTGGATGTGACCCATTTTCTCCTACTCTGTTCAAATGTTCTACTTTCTGAAGGCAGAAGTGTCCAAAGCCAGCCTTAGTGCCTGCAAAACATCCCTATCTTTTGTTCATAAGTTTTTGAAAATCTCCCTCAAATTATTTTGCCTGATAGAGATGTGATCATGCCCAGATGCATTTCGAGTTCACTCACCTAATTGAAAGAAATTGAGGGAAAAATGTGAGTTGTTTTATTTTCCTCTTTTAGTTTTAACAGATTTCAACACCCTTTCAAGGTGTGTTCCCAGCAGATGAGTGAGTCCTGTTGAGGATGTGCAGTCACTGAGCTGTGTCCAGCTCCTGGGTGTCCCTGAGCTCAGGCAAAGCTGTCTCAGCCCCAGCACTGTGTGGCTGCCTCCTCCCTGGGCTGTCCTGTCAAGCTCCAAAGCCTCCAGGTCAGACCCTGCCTCTGCCATGTGAGTGGGGCTTTTCCACACTGACAGCAGCTCTGGATCAGTCAGGGAAGGAACTGAGGAAAAAACACTTCCCAAGAGGCACAGGGAGGTGTCCTGAATGGGAATATCTTTTAGAAGGAAAAGTCAGAGATGTGAGCAGCCAAATGAAAACAGCAGAGGGCTCCCAGGGCTGGTGTCTGTGGTGGGAGTGAACATCTGGGCTGGGCACATGGAGCATGGGAAGGTTTTGAGTAGTTTTGCCTCTCCTTAGGAGAGAACAGCCAAGCCTGTGTGTAAGCTCCCTGCTGCACAGAGAGGAACAAACTGTGTTGCAGGCAGTGTGTGACAAATGGAAAAGTTTTTGAAGTTATATGGAGCTAAAAATGAAATAATTTCTCCAAATGAATAATAGGGAAAGGGAAGAGGCAAACACTATTAGAGAGAATGGGGTGAGGGAGGAGGAGAAGGAGCTGTTTCCAGGCAGCTGTGGATAATCCTCAGTGCAAATGAATGACAGATGGGTTTGGCTCTCTTAACTTGTGGAGCTGGGCTTGCTGAGAGCAGAGAGAGATTGCAGCTATATTGGAAAACTTCTTTCATAACTGAGAAAGTAAAATTACCAGGTGATAGTCTTTGATGTCCTTTGTTTCATCCTCATTTAAGAGCAAAAACTCCTAGCAACAGTAGGAGAGACTTTTAATACATTGTAGGCAAGGAGAATATGTTATATCAAAGGGATGGCACAACAGCTGTGCCAGCAGCAAAGTGCAAAAGATAACATTTTTATTACTGCAGCACTGTACACAGCATTGCTGAATTTGGTAAATAGGAGAAGTTTGGAAGAGAATTAGCTGGGATGAACTTTGGTTGGCTTAAAGGACTTGAGTATATTTGTGCTTTTTTCATTAGGCCTGTCTCAGAGTAGAAGAGGTTTCTGCAGAAGGGAGGCTGCAAGAGGAAATGCAGCAGTGGTGGTGTAAGGGTTAGGCTAATTCTGTAACAATTGTAGTTAACTTCTTTCCCTTATTAAAATCTGCTCTCTTATGTTCTCTCCAAGACTGCTAATCTAGTTTGCCAAATGCAAAAAAGTCTTTTCTAAACCACCCTATCCAAACCAAATAGCACTTTCTTTTTTCAATATGCATATTAATCATTGAGCTGCATATAAATATATATAAACTGATATTTTATTAATATAGTGATTTAATGTGAGAAAACTATGAACACTCAGAATAGTCTTTTTTAAGAAATACACAATTTTAAGGAGCAGCAATTACAAGTTTTTCATTCTGCTTTTTTTTATGCTAGTACAGACATTTTTAGAGTTACACATGGCTTTTAGCAAGCTCTCTGTTTGTCATTTCTGAAGATAAAAATCAGGATAAAGATAAAAAATCAGATCAAGATAAAAATCATGGATCAGCTACCCAAATTACTTATATTGTTACTCAAGATAGCTTTTTTGGTTTTTTTGTTCATAATCAGTTAAAAATATCTGAATAAATAAAATGCTTTTTAAAATTCTGGCAGATCATTATTTAAAAATAATAGTGAGTTTGATGTAATGAAGGGAGCATGCTATGGAGCAGATAAGGGAAATAACAGACCAGTGTTGGGAGTAAATAATTCAACACTGTGGTGCCAAGAGGACCAGTAAGTCACTTTGGCTTGCACTGCACACACACTGGTGACACATCCACTCCCTGACTTGGCAGATATTCCTCAGGCACAATCACAGCCACAGCCCATGCTGGTACCATGTTATGTCTCTCAAATATCAAAATTCTCCAAATGTATCAGCTAAGATCGTAAGAAATTGCAGTTCTGCTTTAAAGATGAGTAAGCAGAGGCAGAGGCAAGAGGAAATGTGAACTAAAAAATCGTGTTTGTGTTCCAGGTGTGCTGTAGCTGCTCTGTTATAGAGCCCCTCAGTCTCTAACTCAGGCTTTGCCTTTTGCACCCATTTAACAGTTACTAAATGGGTTACTATTTAGTAACTAAATGGGTTACTATTTAGTTAGTAAACTAAATAGTTTAATTTAGTAAATTAGTAAAATTAGTAGTAAAAATTTAGCTTTAGTATAAACTAAACTAAATAGTTTAGTTTATACTAAAGCTGCAGAAATACCCTTTCTTTTCTTCCCAATAAGTATTAGGGAGAATCTTGATCTATAACATCAGTATTCTGTCTCCTACTATATAAGTTTATAATTAACCTGTTATTGGAGAAGTGTCATCTTTCCCATGGCCTCCAGCATGATCAGGCCCTGAAAGATGCAATTGGGTCACTAAAAACTAAATCAACCTGTGTTGATGTGATGGTGACACCTTGCACAGACAGAAACTTTGCATCTCCTCTGATTTAATTCACTCCTCTCTGCCTTTCTGGGCTGTGGACACTGAGATTATTTGGCAGCTGTTTGCCATGGTAATAAATTTGGAAATAATTCAGTGAGCTCTACTAGGAAGCCAAGGCTTCTGACAATTGCCTGAGGCTTCTGCAATCCTCTGGTGCTACAAATCATCACGACCTTGTGATGCCACCCTGACTCCAGAGTGCCAGAGAGGAGGAGTGCCCGATGCTGTGGCGTGGGAAGAGACATCAACCTCTGTCGGTGCCTCCCTCTTTCTGCTGCCACCTAATTGTTTGGGGAATTGGGAGAACCATAAATAAGAGAGATTAAATTCTGCTGCTGAGACAGAAGCTTGGCTTTAAAAAAATCCTGAGTTCCAGAACAGTCATGCTTGTGTGCAAGATGGCTGTGTAATTCTGGGACAGATAATCATAATTTTTAGATAATTTGGAGCTTGTGACTGCTTGTAAATCCTGATTTTAGGTGCTGAGTTGTTATTTTGGTGTGGCTTTGTTTAGGGTTGATGATTGTTTCCACGACACCTGTTGTAAAATAATGTTGTTTCCATGATAGCTACTCTTCTCACTTCTTTTTTAAAGTTACATTTGAACAGGCATGTCTGCTGACGTGTCTGTTCCTGAATCAACTAAGCTCCCAGGGGATAAGTACCCATTGCAATTATGAGTATGTAAATGTTTTTCTAAGTGCAAAATATTTACATATTCTGAAAGCATGAGGAATTGGTGTTTCCTTGATGTGTCTTTCCTTGTCTGAAATGTTTCGACTCTGTAGTTTACACATTACCCATTGTAGAAATTTTTTTCAGGATTTTTGTGCAAATGCTGCAAACAATAAGAAGGCTTAAAGCCCAGAAAGTCAGGAGCAGCATCAGTTTCTCTTGATGATAAATGTTTACACTCCAGAGCCAGTGTTCTGCTAGTGCTGTTTGCTCCCACATTTAAGGCTCCTGAGCTGAGACCACCTGGTTGTGTTAGCAAGGATGCCAGCATTGCTGACTCACAGGCTAACTCATATTAATGAACCTTTCTTCACAAATAAAATTGCAATTTTAATGAGATTTATGTTTCTCAGGCCTTCAGCACTTTCCACAGTCATCTTGAGCTTGAAAAGTCTTCAAGAGAATGTTAGTATTAACATTATCAAGTAAAAATATGTTTTGTGGCACTGGGGGTGCTGTTTGGTGGATAAGTATTTTTCAGTTCATTCTGTGATCTTTTAAAATGTTGATTTAAAAGAGTTATGCCTCTTGCCAGGATCATATCTGCCTGTTTGGTGGCACAGTTCCATTAGAGGTGGCATTCAGCTGACCAGGGTACTTGTCAGATTCATCATCTCCCTTGTTAAATCCCTTGCTGTGCCTGGCTCCCCTTTGAGATCACCTGTGCTCAGCTGGGGGGCAGCTGCTGTAAAGCCAAGCTGGGGTGGATGAGCCTGATCAAACTGAAACATGCTACTTATTTTTCTGTACAAAGAACAGACATGGAGTGAATAGTGAAAAAAGAAAAAAAAAGCATCTCTTAAAAATGAACAAATGTGGATTTTCAATGGTGTCTTGCAAGAATGTAGATCCTAACCTTTACATGTTTGTTATTGAATAGGCTGTAAATTAAGCAGTGCTCTCTCTGAAAGCAAGTGTAATGCTCTGTGTTGGGGAGTACTTTTTTAGATGATATAATAAACCTTCAGAGATTTGAGCCCGAGTTATTTTCTAAATTCTAGTGGAAAGCTGAATGCTTGCTACTCTGATTGTATTTCAGGTAAAAGTCCTGTTTTCACCTCCCACTCCTGTTTCCCAGGATTAGTCTCTGTCTCTTTTATTGAATGCTGCTTTATAATGTCAAGACTTATTTTTTTGTTAGAAAAATGAAAACCAGTTTTGTTCACTGACATACCTACCCAAATCAGGTGTTTGCTTCACCACATTTTTAATTTAAATAGCTTTGTTTGATCTCATAAGCCTCTCATTCTACAAGCATTTGTTTTGTTTCATGGTGTGACTTGGTTGGACTCCCTTGATTCAGCTGCAGGGAATGCTAAAAATACTCCTAAGTCATGGTGGAATTTGGCCTTTGTTAGATACACAGTAATTATTACCTTTTTAGGTGCTAGTCTGTTATGAAATCTTTGGTAGCCCTTACAGGAAATCCTAGTTCTTCATAATGTTTTTTTTTTTTTCTGTGAGTTCCTCCTTTTCTTTTCCCCACCATTTTGCCAGGAGCACTGCATGGCTGAGAATGGAAAGCATTCTAAGAAGTCAGAATTTTTGGATAAATTACAGTAGAATTAGTTTGGCCTTTTCCTTTGAAGAAACAAAATGCTATTAAATAGAAATTAAATCATGTCCTTGTACCTCAGCAAGTACCTGAGAACACAGGTGCTTGTATCCTTTGGTGGCAAGAGCTGGATAAACACAGAACCAATTTCCTGTCCATTCTGCATCTCAGCATGTAGCTTTGACAGTGACCACCCAATCACCAGATTTAGAAATATTTCTCAAGGTTACTTATTTAAGGGTGAAATTATGTAGCACTTATCTGGACTATTTAATAACATGCAAATAATTTTTAAGTCTCTAGGATCTTTAGTAGTTTTATTTATGCCGATTTTTCACAACAAAGAAAGCATTTCTGCTTTCATAGGATGAAGGTTAAAATCTTTGCTGGGTTAACTACATTACTTTTGAGTTGTTCTGGGGAAAAAAAGGCATTTATAGTGTGTAATGTTCTTGACTTAGGTGTTTCTTCATTGAAATTCTTCTTGAGATTGGTAGTGATAAAAAGCATTTGTCATCCAGGGCATGATCAGTGACATATGTGAAATGATTTTATTTTTTAGGTAAAGATTTTCAAAGCTGTACTGCTAGAAAACCAATATTTTTCTCACTATTTGCATTTATAGAAGCAATAAAGATCCAGAGATGTAGGTTAGCTAAAATTCTGAGCACATCAAAGGTATAGAATTGCAAAATTAACACAGAAACTTTACTACTAGAATTTCAGTAAAATTGGTAGAAGGTCTTCGTGCATTGCGAGGCTCAAAATTACACTTGGCCACATATTGGGTTTGTAATATCAAAATTTAGTTCCAATTGATCAAAGACTTTGTAATTTCTTACATAAAGTTGGTTTCAACTGCAGGTTTACAAGAAAACCTTTACTCAAAGCACTTTCAGGCATTGTTACTACATTTTTTACAGCCTTTTGCTATAGCCTCTGTGCTTGGGTGCTTGATTGCTCCTGGAGTGAATATTGACTTTCTGCTGAGACAGACATGGCAAGCTGATGTGTTTTGTTTAATGTTTAAAAGCTGCTCAGGTAGCCTGAGGTTCACATCCACCTTGGGACAGGAGGGAGAGAACAGAAAAGCAAGATGGAAAGAAAAAAATAATCCAGAAAAAAAAGCATTTGTAAAAAGTATTCTTGTTCAATAAATTCAAATCTGTCTCTGAATAATAGAAAAGCAGATTTTGAAAAGCTTCTAAATTGTTCCCTGAACTGAGGTCAAGGAAGAAAATAATGCCATTCATGGTAGAACATGGATCAATAAGAAATCCAAATAGCATGGTGCTTTTTATTGTGGTTATGTTTGACAGCCTGAGTCGATGTGGAGGTGCAGACCCTCTCAGTTTAGAAGCCTGAGTTTTTCTGTATAAATAAGAGAGATGTGCTTCCCACAGGCCATTCCTGTCAAAGATGAATGCCTGAACTTATGTAGCTTCTCTAAGTTACAATTTTTTGTTTGATTCTGCATCTTAGCACGGCAACACAACCTTGAAAACTTGTGACACTTTGCTGTTAGTATCACATGCCAAAAAGATAATTTTTTTCCCAGATGTGTTTTTCTTCCCAGATGTGCTTAGAGCCTTAGCAGCAGAAATTATAGTAGCCAGCACAGTTGTATCCCCCTTGGTCCTAATTTACAAAGTCTGTTAGTCCCAGTTAACCTGTGTCTGTAAGTGCAAAGGTAATTGTGGTCTAAGTTTTGAAATGGGAGAGTCTCCTGGCATACCTGAGTTACCCTGTGCAGCTGCTAAGACAACTTTTGGGACAGTTTCTTTGAGCTCATCCTGCTCTGGATTCAGCTCTTCCTTGACTTCTTCCCTCTCTTCCACTGAACACTGACCCAGGCTGTCCTTCTACCATGTCTCCTTCTCTTCTGAGAGATCCTTCCCTCTCTTCAGCCTTTCCCTCCAGTTCATCTTCCCAGTGTGTCACTGTGAGCCACCTATTTGAAAATTTTCCCTGTTCCCACTTCCACACAAGCCCATCATACCATCAAATGCCTCAAAATATTTCTGCTGGGGAAAAATGTGGGACACTTGGCATTAAAACACTAAGCTTTCACAAAACATTGCTGTTTCTTCATGCCTTGATTTGTTTAGTCTTTTTAATTTTTTTTTCATATTTTAATTGAAAGTTATTTGGAAGAAAGAAAAGTATTAATTTTTTAGCTTCATCTTATTTTATAGAATACCTGCCAAACTGTGGCATCTGCCATGCCTGGAATTCTCTCTTGTTAAAAATTAAGAAGGAATTGCAAGTGTTTGAAAGCAAAAAAAGAGTATTAAAATTATGTCTCCCTCCTCCAACTGGCCCATCTTTAATTTCAGGTTATTAAAATTCAGTCATAGTAACACTAAATATGGTTAATTCCATAGAAATTTAGATTAAGTGTTTTGAGCCTGCAGACTAAGTTAGATTAAATAATACTGCCATGTGCTAATAAATTTTTGTCTTCCAGGATTCTACCCACAAAGATATTACATTAGAAAATTGAGGCAGTTGCTAGGGTTTCGAGCATATAAATTTGGAAGTATTCTAACTTTGAAAGATGTCAAAAAATAAGCCTGAAATGATTCTCTGTGTTCTCTTCTCATCAAATTAATTCCATTTGAGAAGCTGCATCTGTAGAGTTTCATTAGCATTACTTCCAAACCCAGTTACCACCCTGCTTTCTGGCTCTTGAGTGAGGGAGTTATTGAATTCCTCACTGGATGAGGTTATCTGGAGCCCTGAGGATAAAATTCTGAGAGAGTTTATTGCTCTGATAGAATTTGTGTGGATTACTTACTATCACAAGACTGTTTCTGTGTTCTTTATATATGTGTTTATGACATCTCATATAAATTTACCAATAAGAACAGGATAGTACAGGTCATATATGAAGGGATTTCAGTAGTCTGCTGAAGCTTTGTGGTCCTTCTGTATCATTTTAGCAAATTGACTAATAAAATGTTAAATGAGCTGTTTGGTGTTTCCACAATCTTCAAGGTGACTGAAACTTGGATACAGTCTGTATTTGGCATAAACTTTCCTCTTCTTCATCACCTTACACTGACTCTCCAATGTGTTAATTCTTCTCATTTATGATATTTGATATAATAAAAACAGCTTACATAGCAGAGAGTGCCTTAATTGCACATTAAACTGCCTTCTTTGCTGAGCTGAGAGAACTCACTATAAGGGAAATTTGAATTAAAGCAGTGCTGGCCATGCTCAGAATTCATTAGCTGTTTAAAAATCTTAGTACTGTTAGCTAAACTGATGTGGCTTTGAATGCTGATAAGGCTGGAAGCATAAATGCTGTACATGCAGCATTGCTGGGCTGTAGAAAGAATGGCTTAACCTGAACTCTCTTTTAAATATGCCTGATTTCAGTGGATTAATGCCTGCAAAGAGAAATGAAGATTTCCCACCAGTATAGAAAAACAAAGTGTTGTTTGCTCATGAAGACTGGTTATGCACTGCCCTGCAGCTGCCTCTGGTGTGCCCAGAAAACTGACACCAGCCTGCTCCCAGAACTGGGAACTAGCTGGGAGCAATGTCCTGCTGCCCCTTAGAAAATCACAGCAGCCTTTTAACACTTTCAAGAGCCAAATTTCTCTGGTGCTTTGCTACTGGATTACATTTTAGAATACTGATGTCCATTTAGGAGCAGTAAAACAGTTTAATAACTCTAAGTTACATATTTTTTTCCTTAGCTAGACACATGGGCACCACTACTACCCAGTAGCACCTCCTTATTGATCTCTATTGCACTGCATGAAATAGGCCAAGCTGTCATCTCAGGCACCTGGGCTGGCTCCAGGAAGATGATGAATCAATAAGTTAAATTTAATTGATGTGGTGTATTATTCTGAATGACTAAACTTGGCCATATGCTACAGTGGAAGTGTACCTTTAATCTTTGTTTTCCTGGGTCTTAGGCTATAAAATTCTAGGCTAGATCCTTTACTCAGTCTTACTGTACATCTCTGATACCACAGTGCTCTAATGTCTTGCTGTGTGTCACTGTCATCTGGGCTGCAAGACTAATGCAAGAATTCATCTTGGCTGTGTTGCCCATATATCCTTTGCACAAGGCAAAAAATATTTACCAGGCTAGAGATAGAAGCAGCAGTGGCTGAGTAATGTGTGTGCAAAATGATCTATGAATGCAGACCTCGATTGACTGGAAATGAAATACTGTGATAAAAATCCCATTTTTGAAATGTGTGGTTGTGGCAAGGAATGCATTGCCTGCTCTAGGTTTTTATAGAAGTTGTACAGTTTAAGCATTATTTTTGATATACTAACTGGAACACTGAGAAAGTGTACTACTGGGTTTGGAAAAACAGTTATTGTAAGACTATTGCCAAATTACCCAGTCAGACTTCAATGTATGCACTTTACAGTATTCTTTCTTATGCCATTCTGGATTAGAAAAGCTTTTAAACAAGGGAGGGAATGTGTCAAGAGATGGCAGATTTGAGGAAATGAAAAAAAATTTAAAAAGTAAACAATTTCTGTTACTTCAAGCTCGTGATGTTTGTAATAAAATATCTAGTTTTGAGACACTTGCTCTTTAAGCTGGCAACAAAACAGCTCATGGTAAAAATACTGTTTAGCTCTTAGATGTGCCTATTGTTATGGATGTACAGTCTAAAAAACATCATACCAGACTTAGAGACTAATACCCATACCAGCTCCCTTCCCTTGGACTAAGAATAGGAAAATCTAAATGTCCTTTCTCCAAAAGTAAGTTGAAGTATCCAAAGACAGAGTATGTACAAACAGAGGCACAGTATCAATTTGATTTTCATCTGTCATTTGAATAGGTATGGAGGCATCTAAAAGCAGCAGGAGAGCAGCATGGAAATCAGGAGAAAACAAAAAGAAAGAGGCAAAGGTAGGACGACTCATGCTATGGCCCTTGGGGTGTGTGAAAGTTCCTGTTTTTCCTGAAAGTCAGGTTCTGCTCAATGATGAGTTATTGCTGCATGGAGCTGTGAGGATTTGCAGGAATTGGCAGTGAAGGGAGCGGGGCAGGAGCTGCCGAGTCCGGGCCAGAGCAGTGAGGTGTGATGAGAGCTCTGTGGGTGTACTGAGCTGTCTAGGTTAAAAATTTGGAGGAATGCCTTGATTTCTAGCATGTTGTTTTAAGTTTTGGAGGGTTTTCAAATCTAAGTGTGGGATGTTTGAGGGGATAAAAGCTTTACTTGCTGTGGGTGGTGTTTGGAGGCCCTTGGCCCCAGAAGGGAGAGTGGGAGACCTCTGTGAACCTGTGTGAAAAGGCAGATGGGCCTTACTGCTGCTTTAAAGAAGTCTCACCCCTTGGGTTTTTTTTTTTTTTTTGTTTTGTTTTTGTTTTTTTTTTTAATTTCTGCCAGAAGTTTGGTGTTGCTTTAAGTATGATAAATTATGGAGAAAAGCTCATCTTTATGAAAATACTTCCTCCTCTGAAGGGGCCTGGAGCCCTGCAGACGCAGGCTCCTGCGGTCCGGCCTGCCCAGCCGGAGGAGCAGCTGGGAAATGGCAGCTCTTGCTCCCGAGAAAGGGGAGATTCACTGAGAGCAACCTTTCAGCTTTCAGATATTTCATATATGTGCTCTCCTGAGGTGCTGTTATTTAGCTGCAGGCATCAGAACGTGCTCTCTTGCTGGCTTTGCAGCTCTTGCCCATTGACAGGTCAGAGCAATCAATGCAGCTCCTACCAGGCCATGGCTTTGGAAAGGTCATGCACGCCCTGGCAAAGCCTGTCCCTTGCATTTTAAGAACAGTAGGAATCAAATCTTATCACTAACTGAGACCAACAGAGTTACAAGAGATACAGCTTAATATTCTGTTACAGATTAGAATTGCTGGCAAAATGTCTGAAGTAAAACAAGGAACAAAATAATAAATAAAAAGCTCTTTAAGGCTGAAGTCATTTAGCATCCAGTCTGTCAGTACAGATCTTCTGGATAATGTGTTGTGGATTTCTGAAGGAAATATATAAGGATTTCACTGAAAAATCACTAAATTATGGGGTTTTTCTTAAGGAAAAAAAAAAAAAAA
>WBNO01018678.1:331357-352019 GCA_013400575.1 Peucedramus taeniatus
CCCCCCCCCCCCCCCCCCCCCCCCCCCCGAAAAACAACTCAAACAAACCCCAAACAAACAATCAGACCACATGAAAGCCCAAGTGAATTTTGCAAGAAAATTATTTCTTGGAGAGTATTTTTAATTAGAGGAGAGAACATGTTCTGTATTATGTGTGTTTAAGTGCTTAGTGCAAAGGTGGAGTTGTGCCAGAGTACAGGAATTTTAAATGCAGTGCTGTCACCTGGGATGCTGCATTGCCAGCTCTGTGTGGTTGCAGCAGCTGCCTGTGAAACCCTTAGGAAGTGATGGCTTTCCTGCAGCAGAGCAGGCTGGCATTCAGAGGGGAGGGAGAGAGAGGTGGAGTTGCATGATTGCAAATGTCACCTTCTGTATGTGCCATGGTTGGCCAGAACCAAGATTCTGGTATCAACTAAACAAGGGCATGAATCTCTTGGGGAAAGGGTTGTGTTGTATGTAACAACTCAGAGTTGCACCTATTTAAGGTTTAGAGGCAAGATAGTGTCAGTGGTAGGAAATGAAAAGTTCTTTAGCAGCCCTGGAACTGCACTGAGCAGGACATTTCTGTTCTCTGGGGGATATCCCAGCATTTGCTTTGCAATCAGGGAATGACTTTTCAGTGTAGTAATGGGAGTGGGCACTGCTAAAATTGCTGGGAGTGAGAAGAGTACCAGAGATTAGTTTAACTAAAATTCAGCAACCATGTGCATTGTGTGAACCACAGGTACCTCATGCATCAGGTTGGTGAAAATCTGCAGAAGCAACATGAAGCACATTAGCTAGTTTAGTATCTGTCATAAGTAGGTGTGCTCTTAAAAAGATTCTTTTCTCCAGCTGGAAAAGTTACCTGAAAGGAAGTAAAGCTGAACTAAATGACTCATGGATACATTCTCAGTCTGGAGAGATGTGGTTGCATGTAAAAGCATTTGTCACATAGCCAAGAAATTGATAGGTTATTCTGATTGGCTTGGATTTGTCTAAGGTACATTATTAATAACAGCACATTTTCCCTGCCTTTAAAATCATTTATCTAGAGCCATTTCCTAATTCTTGAGAACCTAGTTCATGACTCCTAAAGGTCTGTTTGAACATCAGGGAAGCTAGGTACAAGTATAAGCTGCTTCTGAAACTGGTGCTTAGCACTTGTAAAATCCTGCTAAAATGGATGAGCTGTAGCATTCAGAACTGGAGGAAGGTTTTAAATTCCACTTTCCTATGTTCACTTGTAAAAGGAGCATTGGTTTTCATAGAGTACAATGCATATATTCAGCAGTGCTTTGAGGTTCTCTGTCATATGAACAGATATATGTAGAATGAAGAGAGAAAAGGAGGTTCTCCTGTCTGCTTTGGGATTTGGCTTTAGTTTGATTTATTTGTTTATATGGCCCCAAGGCTAGAGAGTGTGAGATGAGGTTCTGCCACCAAGGTTATGCACGTTAAACTTGATGGAAAGCAACAGAAAAGGCTGATAGCAATGGTGTCTATTGCCAGCCATAAAGGCCTGCTCAGTGTTCTTGCATTCCATCTCACTGCCTGTGTTAAAATGCACTTGGTTCCTCACAGTCATTTCTATCTTAATAAAAACGTGCTGCTTTTAAAACTGTAGAAAAATTCGAATGGCAGCTTGGTGCTTCTGGTAATAAACTGCTGCTACATTCATCCCATGAAGCAGCTACAGCAGAATTCTGGGGTGGCCTCAGCCAGGGCCCAGCACAGCCCTGCCAGGCTGGCTCCCCTCTCCTTGCTGCTGTAGCAGTGCTGAGCCAGAAGCAGGAGCTGTAAACTTTAAAATATGACTTTTCAGCCAGAAAGCTTTTTCTTGCAGCACTGAAAGCTTTTCCTGCATTTCAAGTGAGTGGGAGATTGTTTCCCCAGTCATAAGTCTGACTCTAAATACTATAGCAACCAAAATTAGGCCATACATCATCCTAATAGTAGCTTTCAAAGAATTCTTACAGGATCACTTCAGACCATACAAAACAGTAAGGCTTTGAGCCCAGTCACTGAGAATAGCACCATCATGAGTGTATCACAGGATGAAAGGGACTTGGGTGGCAGGAAACAGCACTACAAAACTGCAGGAAGAACATGGATAGGGATGTAGCTGTTGAATATGTTTGATCTGTTGAATTGTGTCATGATGCTTGGCATTATGGTACCTTCTCCATGGCTTTTATCAGAATTGCATTTGCTCTGCCATTGCCTTTCCTGAAGGAAATGACAGCATTTTTGGGGCTGGAAGGGTTCTTTCAAGATCACCAAGTCCATGGAGAGCAAGGTGTATAAATGTAAGAGGTGTCTGTCTGCCCAGCAGCCTTGCTGGTCACTGTGAGTTTGCTGGGCTCTTACCAGGATGCTGCAAGCCTGGATGGCTTTGATGGACTTCAGGGCCTTGTAAAGGGATGTGAGTGGAGCTCACAGCTGCAAGGAGAAGTAAAAGCTCTTGCCAAAGCAGTGAGGATGTGTAAACATACTTGATAAGGGTTCTCTGGAAATACTTCTTTACGTAAATAGCTGATAGGTAAGTCTGCAGATAGATATGAAGTTAAGGCCAAATTTATCATACCAGCAGGCTTTGCTGGGAGTGTTAAATATTGATGTTCATTGTTAGCATGTGCATCACATTATGTGCCATTCATCTCAATATAAATACTGAGGCGTCTGACAAGGCATTACTCACCATGTATAACCTGTCAGAGTGTGTCACTGTAAATCATTCATACTGCTGAAACCTCATTAATTAATGGTTAAGGTAAAAAAAACCCCAGCAGATTTTTATTCCTGCATGAGGAGCAAAGTTATGTTTTGTTTTACCAGTCAGTGTGTTTACCTAGTGAAGTTCCCTAGTTTTATGTCTTTCTGTCCACATTTAAAGTCTTATAATGTCTTCAAAGGTGGAATTTTTTAGAACTTTCATAGTTGAAAATAATATATTTGATAAAAATTAATGCAATTTTTGTTCTTAAATCCATGGGAAAAATCCTTGGGAAAAGGCAATGAAATGCTCATAGCTTTTAAGGACTAGTGCAGCCTGGAAAGGAAAACCTTTAAATATTTTATATTACAGTGCCACTTACCCTAGATTAATAACCCTAGTGCAAATAACTCTATATTTTTGGTCCACAGACAACTTTTCTTTTAAAGAGTAGAACTTTATATTAAATATATGTGTAATATCTCTTGGGTCCTGCTCATAAGTAAGCTCTTTGCTGCTGCCTGGATGATGAGAGTTTTCTCTCTGGTGAGGCTCATGTACCAGCACAGGAAGGCAGGGGCAGAGCTGCTGTGCTTCACTTGATTTTAGTCATTTGATACAACTTCTCTTCCTTCTCCAGCTCAGATTTTTGTACACATGAAACTGAAGTCAATTGGCTATAAAAGGTTATCAAACACTGGCTAATCTATCCAGTATGTATAATTAGAACTTGGAAGGAAAACACTAGCAATCCTGGAGAAGATAATTAAAGCTGAAATACGAATATAGTAACACCCCCAGGAGGGAAAAAAATCAATCACATTATTGCATTAAAAGAAAGATTTTGAACCTCGACTCAGATACCCTTTGTGTTCTCAATTGCACAACCTCCATCTGAATCTAATTTTTTAAAAGTTAACTAGATTCTCCTAGGTAACAACTAGTGGTTTGTGATTATTATTATTTTTTTTAAAGAAGGAAGAACTTCTTATTTCCACTTGAGATGCAGGGGCTGGGAAGCCCAAGTGTCAGCTCCTTTTTGCAGAGGTGCAGCAGGACTGGCTCTGCAGCATTTGCAGATCCAGCAGTGTAAATAAGGGCAGAACAAATTGTTGGTGGGGTAACTCTTCCCTTGGCAGTACCCAGCTCCTGCTGCACCAGAGTTGCCATGGCCAGGGCCAGAACAATCCCTGTGCAGCCCCACACAGGACCTGTGCCAGGGACCTGTGTAGGGAGCCAGGCTGGTCACACAGAGCCAGGCTGATCTCATCCAGGTCTGTCACCTGCACATCCCACTGCTCCTATGGACATCCCTAGAAACAATCCAAATGTTACTTCCAGATACTCCAGGGAGTCTGAAGCTAATAATTTTGCTTTGTTTCATTAGCCCAGCTGTAATGTAGCAGAGCTAATGCAGTCATATCCCAGTTAAGGTACCAAGCAGCTTTAGCTGCTTATCTGCCATGGAAAGAACCACATTCACTTTTGCGATGAAAATTAAATGTGGAAATAATTCCCTTTTCCTTTTTGGAATATTACTGTGCTATTAAATAGGCTTAAGACCATTAAAGAGTAATGACATGAAGTTGCATGCATCATTATTTTAAAGGAGATTGAATGAAAATATACTGTCTATCTGTTCCAGCCCTTGCCTAATCCCCAGTTTAACAGAGATTTGTAAGGGCCATGATGCACAGCCATTTAGTAATGAAGCAGTCTTCAGTTTCTAAAGCAGGAGGTTTAGTATCTACACTACAAATGAAGTAAGCATAAAAGACATCAAAGATCCCGTTTTCTCAGTCTCAGTAACTTTAAAGTTTTTCTATTAGTGTAGTCATACCTAGAGAAATGAAATGCAAAATAATAGTAGAATATCAGATTCCTTGCTCTCAGTTACTTAATGTAGCAGCTGGTTACAACTGATTTCTGTAGTTACCTGTACTCATGCATTGCTTTTGGCTCCACTGTCCTGCTTTGAGCAGACTGGGGCTGGTGCAGCATCTGGTGGCTTCCCTGTTGTACCAGTGGGGAGGTGAAACAGGAAGGCTGAAGATCAGGTTCTTACTCCTAAATCCCATGTGGTAACTTGGGGTACTGAATCTGCATCTTCAAAGCATGTCAGCTGAGCTTGGACTCTTAGCTGTGGTTCTGAAAATTAAGATTTTGTGAATATTTGTCACTGCTGAATGAATGACAAAATTGGAGCATGGGTCATCATCTCTTACTTCTGCTATACTTGTCTAAGCTTGGAAGTTGTGTGTTTGTTTGTGGGAATCAAACAGCTTCATTATTCCATGAAAGGAAAAAAAATAACCCAAAGATCCTTCAATGCAAGACTAATTTGATGTGAAGGAAGCCTGACCTCCACTGTCACTCGTCAATGCATTTCATGTACAAGAGCTGCCTTTTGTCACAGAACAAAGCAGTTGGTGAGGCTGGGGGGAATCACGGCCCCTTGGCCCTGCAGATCTGCTGCCCCTCCTGTGCCCTGGCTCCCCCAGCTCATCCTGCCCTGCTGGGCTTTGGGCAGAGCTCCCACAGCTCCTGGGGCACATCGTAGCACACAAGGGGAAAATGGTGGGACATATGTCCACAAAAGTTTATAATCTTCCTTCTGGTACATCTACATTGCTTGGCCTGGTTTATATTTTGATAAATCTCCCTGGAGTCTTGGATCAAGCCTTCACTTAGAAAATAGTGCAGTTTCCTTAGGATGGCTAAAAAAACTGGTAGAGGTTCCTTCTCTGCTCCTGTTCTGAGAGAAAATGATGCACATGTACACACAACCACAGAGAGTTCCCTGAAGGATTGCAGCTCAACTCACTGCTGTGCAAAAACCTTCAGCAAAGTGAATATTCTGTGCAAACCATGGCAAGGCAGGTCCTGCCCTGTGACTTACAGAGGGCTGGGAAGGTTCATCCATGGCCTGAAGTGCCTGCAGTTCCCCCAGCCTGTGGGTCTGAGGCCTGGAGAGAGCTGGAAGGATTTGGGGTTTTTTAAGACATTGCACTTCCAAAATTTATTTTGATTTAGAAGTAGAACTAGATTATATCAGTAGGAAATCTTCCCATCTGAGTTTTCTTCTTTCAAAATAAAGGCTGAAATGGAAAAGGAGATATTGCCAAATAACTGGAACACGTATTCAGAATAAAATATTCATACAAGGAGGAAATGGGGTCTGTGCTTAATAAAAAAAGTGATTGTATGCTGTGATAGCAATTATGTATGTTCAAATATTGTGCTTTTCCCCAAATCTTGGTTATAAATCCAAAATATATAATTAATGATTCTATCAATAATGCATGTATAATTTTAAGGTATGAAATAAAATCCCCTTGCTTGTTTTCATGGGCTGGCCCTTTAAGAAAAGTCTTTCTTGGCATTGGGTCTTATCATGAGACACAAAGAAAAGATCAAGAGGCTGAAATCTATGATAAATTGACAGGGAAGTTCCTGCTTGGAGAATGCAATGTGTTTGAAGTTTTTACAGATCCCAACTTTCCTTTTACCACAAAGGAAAAAAAAGTGATTGCAAGATGAAAGGACCTCGTTGACTGTGCAGACCCATGATGGAATGCAATATAATCTCTTTCAGTCACCATTTCTGCTCTGAACAGGTTAAAACAGAAACCCATTAATGTTTGATTGCTCCATGAAATAAATTGGTGGGCTCAGACTCACTGGGAGCAGACCAGCTGCCCATTATACCAAAACTACCCTTACAGGTGACTCTAAATTGATACTTTTGTGAGCTGTCTCAGCTCGACAGCGAGTCTAAGGCAGATAAGAAGTGAAGGCTGCCTCTATCAAGGGACTATTTCTGTCTCTGTTATGTTGGTTTCATGGATCTCATTACTCTCCACTGATGTCCTAATTCACCATGACATATCTGGGGCAATGCTATCCTGCAGGGTCTGGTGCAAAGTGTAACAGTGGGCACCAGGAGGAATTTCCATGGATGCTCATCCGTAAAAGGTGCAACTTCAGTGAGCTGCCATAGTTTGAAAAGGCTTGCTCATGTTGTTCTTGAGGTAGATTGACAAGTGGTTTGGCTTACAAAAAGCATTACAGTCAGTGTAAGGCAAAACCAAAACAGAGAGTGTCCTCTCTTTTTTCCTTTGCCCTTTGGCCTTCCTCCTTTTCCCTAATGTTTAGATGTTGTTCAACCCCTTTTCCTTTTCCAAAGCCTCTATTGCATTTAGAACAAGTAATTTGTCCTTTATATTATCAGTTGGCACTTGTAGCAACACCTTCAGCCATGTAAGCCAGATATATTTACTAATCTTTCCAAGCTCACAGACTTGCAAAAGTGGCCAGATAGCATTTCTGGAAGTCCATCATCCCCACCCTTCCCGGGTTTGTAGCAGTTAACGTTGCATTCTGTGAAATTAACGTTCTCAGGTTTGCTCCTCAACTTCCACATTTCTCAATGAATGTTGGGAATTTCTTTCCTATTTGTCAGCATTTCCAGCAGTAATATGTCCAAAAAAGGGTGCAACCCCAGAGTTTATAAGTCTTAGTCTTGCAGATTCCTCTACTGCTTTACATAATTTGCGTTATTGATAAATAACTGTTCAGTTTCAAAGGAGGGTGGAACAGTGTATCTAAAGATATTTATCTGCCTTCCAACAGCAAATAGCACTAAACTATTATGAGGCAGAACTATGAAATGAAAATGGCCCCCAATTATCAGTAAAAAAATGATGGATGAGCACAAAGGGCAGAAGAAGAGGCAGATTTGCAGGTGGCCCTGGCAAACCCTGCACAGCTTCTTCCAGCCCTGCTGGGGAGAATCACCAGTTCCTCCCCAAGGCAGAGGAAAGGTGGGCACTGCTGGAGCTTGGCTCTCTGGGTGTTTGTTGCTGCAGTGGAGCTGCTCCTGGGGGGGCTTTTTACACAAAAACAGTTCTCCAAGCCCAGAAGCACAAGCAGGGCTTAAGTCACTTTTTCTTTGTTAACAAAAACTGTCAACAAAAGTGCAGTATAGGTGTGTCTGGGAGTCAACCTGCCTGAGAATGCTTCATCTAAAGAGACACAAAGGTGCTGCAGACATGCTCACTCTTTAGAACAACATCTCACTTCTAACAGTAAGTGTTCAGCTTGGAATCTTGATCACAGTAGCTCAGGAAGACATTCTTCAAAGGTGCAAAGCAAAGAGACCAGTATTCACAGCTGAAGTGCTCTCTAAGAATTTCTCTTCTGCTCAACTCATCTCTCAAACTGAATTTCAACAAATGCCTGTCTTGGAGGAAAAAAGAAAGTAGTCTTTAGCTGAAATTATTTGTGGAAGTGAACCCAAGCAAGAATGCAGCTGCTGAGGAAAACAATTTCTTTCTCCTCTCTTACTTAGAAAGAGGATTCTTGCTGAGGTGAACAACTAACTAACAGGGGATCTGATCAATAAAGCTTTTGCCTACCACGAAAGTAGAAGACTAAACACAAACTGTTTATTGTGTGATTGTAAAAGGAAATGGGTGTTGAACTTCTCATTAAGAACTGCTTGAAGAACAGAGCCCCATTGTGTTGGGCACTGTACAAACAAATACTGCAGGAGACAGTGCCTTCTTTGAAATGTTTATCCTCTCATAGGAAGCCAAGAGGATGGAAATATGCTTTGAGAGGTTAGTCTTCAAAAACCTAACATGCAGGCCATGTAATCAAACACCCACTGGGTTATTCATTGATTGTTAGTCATTCACAGTTGAGTCTCAATGACAAACAAACTTATTTTCATCGTATCCCTTCATTTGTATTCATGGATGTTGGGCATCTGTGAAAGGGAGATAAATGTGAAAGGCGCATTGTGCTGCAGCCTTCCTGCTCTCCCGATGGGATGCAGCAGTGGGATCATGCCTGCCTGCTGGAGCCTGGCAGCAAGGAGCCCCCAGTCCCATGGCCAGTGAGCATCCTTGGCAGCACAGCCTGCCCCTCTCTGCATTCAGATTGTCACCAGGGCACCAGTTGCTCCTAGCATACAGGAGAGATGTTAATTCTTCAGTTCCAGCCTAAAACGTTTTGCCGTGTTATGATAATGTGACGACAGTCGGTAGAAGCCCAGTTTTTCTTTCTATAGAAATCAAATAGAAAGAAAATGTCAGCAGTGTGGAGGTCTTCAGAATAATTTTTGTGATCCTTACCTGAGGTTATGAATGGCACGGATGTAAAATGAGTGTAAAAATAAAGTAGAAAATAGAGAAATATCTGCTGCATACATGGAGAGGATGGAGGAAGTCAAAGGAGTGGATAAAAAGGAATAATAAGCATTACTACCCAGAGAAAACTTTGTTTTTGAGGCAGGACATTGAGCTATGGATGACTTGACCTTAGCTGTTGCTTCTGTTAAAAGAAAATGAAATACAGTAATATCTGGCCATGGATTATGCTAATGTCTACATCTACTCCAGCTAAAAATAACAAACTGGTATAGCTGAGGATTCAAGTCTGTAATGGTGTTTACGAAGGAGGGCAGATTACAGATGGAGAGTAAAACATGTTTTGATGTTTCCAGCTATTCATATTGCATCACAAGATTCAGAACAAAATTTGGCAGCCCAGGAACCAAGGAATTGGTTTCTTCTCTTAAGAAAGTACAAGTCATACAAGACATGTCTTTAGAGCAGAAGTGCAGCCTGAGTTGCACCTTTATTTTGGATCTTTACATTTCTTTTTAGGCTCATATTTCTATCAGACTTCTCCCTGAAGTCAGTGGAAATGATGACTGCACACAGCCTTTGGGAGGGGACTCAAAGGAGTCCTCATATTTTACCTGTCAGAAATCCATGGCATAACTTTACATTTGGGTTGGGAGCTTTTTTTTCAGAATTTCCTTGGAGGACTGAAATTTCTGAGAGACAAATGGCCTTGAAGGAACATAAGAGCAGAAGAGCAAACAGTTTGTAAAGTGATGCTTTAGTGCCTTATGTTGCATATTTTTACAAGATTATGTAAAGTACTGTGATCTTCATCCAGCCTTGGGTCCTTGAGCATGCCAACAGATGGGACAATATTGTGTTAGTGTTGGAAGAGGTGTGACTGTCTCAGCAATGGAAGTGGATTTCCCTAGACTTTGTACCAGAAGGGTTTGGCTAAATTCAGTTCTAGGGACAGGCTTAAAAGCCTTTTTGATACTTCTGGATGTAAAGAAGAAAGAGTTAAGGTACAAGAAAAGTCTTAGCTGAAGAACGTGTGTATTTACATCTTAATTTTTATATAAAGTGCTGGTTATATATGGTTTAATGCACCAAAATTCTTTTATAAGCTTTGTTAATTTAAAAGAAGCCTGTTCCCCAAAGCAATACTTGATGCAGGCAAATGTTTTTATGTGCTTCCATGAGCATGGTCCAGAGAATCCCTGCTTCTCTGCTGCCACTGTTCCAATGACCCTGAGTTTCTACTCAGTGTGTTCTGGCCACTCAGGGTGGGGCAGGTGAATGGTGTGTTGTGTCTGAGAGCAGGGAAATCCTGGGATGTGGGATGTGACCCTCCACTTCTCACCAGCTTTGTGTGTGGCTCCCTTTCTGTTCACAAAACTGTTTCTAATTGACACATGGTCACTCCAGTGACCTTCCAGCACAGTTAATATTTGTGAATTGTCAGAGTTAATGAATTCTCACAAAACCTGATGCCTCCACTTGGGAACAAACTTTCCTGTCTGCCTTCATGCTGCTGGAAAGAGGCAGAAGCTGTTGTAAATGGTGTGGGGAGAAAGGGAACTGCCTGAGCCCTGGTAACACCCACTGTGTCCCACCTTGCTGGCTCTGCTGAGTGGTTTCACAGTGAGACTAAGTTATTCTCCTGACAGAGTTATTTATACACTCTGTGACTCAGCTGTCTTCTGAGGGATGGCAGCTTGCCTGCCTGAGAAACAAACTTTGTGCTGCCACTTGTGTTGTTTTTTCTTTAAAATATTCATTCCATGATGTTAGATCAGTGATGGAAGTGCTATATGCACCAAAAAAGTGATGGAAAAAAAAGTGGAAATTGTTTTATGTTAATCATAAACTGAGAAGATGGTCAAAAGTGATTTGCTGTTTGTGTTTTCCTTCCTTGTGTCAATAAGAAAAGACCTTCTGCTGCAGGAGGATTCAAAAATAGGGAGTCAGTGTTTCCTTTTGAGCCTGAACTTCATTTTACATCTGCAGAGTTTATGTCTGGGTACAGTAATTTCAGGGGGTGCTGTAAAATAATTTATAATAACAATTTATAATAACAATGAAAAACTATATATGAAATATCCTAATTTATAATAACAATGAAAAATCAGGATCAGTTCTTCCTTTGTTGCCATGCATTATGAAATTATTTACTTTTGTGTGAGGCACAGGTAGAGCTTCATGGATTTTTGCATAGGCTGATTGCTTGAATGGACAAAATTTAATCTGGGAAGAATATTTCCATTGTTTTTGGGAGGAGTTAGTTTGTGTTTGTATTATATGACTTCACACTGAGTTTTGTGATGTCATCTTGCTATGTGTTTTCATTAATTTGTATGCAGTAAGGTTGTTGTGTTTTGTTTTGGGAGGGACAGTATTTCTCCCCATACCTGAGGTTTTTTTCTATTCTGAAACAGTAATTGTTTTTTAGTTCCTTGAGGCAATGAGCCATTCCACTGGCGGGAGATAATCTTTTTTTCTTTGCAGTGAATTATGTGTATGAAAAAGCAGAGTATGTGGATTGGATTTTAACCTTCATTCCTGTTGGTTTTCACCTTTTTCAATCTTCTTTTCACACTGTCTTTTTTAACCTAATTTCGAGTGATTTTGTGGTGTTGCCCCTTTGTTTTTCCTGCAAGATAACGGAAGCTTAGCTGTGTCAGATGTTTGCATGCCCGTTCCTTTAATCCAAGCAAATTCATCTTCATGAATTCAAAATCATCTTTATTCATGTTATTCATGTCCTTGTTGTTAATTTTAAACAGAAATCCCTTACCAATGTAGCAGTGCATTCAAATAAGAATTCAGGATACTTAAAGCCTGATTATTTTGGTGTTATAGTGTGCTCATATAGCAATGCCTGGAGCCTCTTGGCTATAATACCTGTTTCTAGGAGGGAAAATTGTCATAGGTGCAGAGGGTGTTCACTTCTGGCTGCAGCTAAACGTGCCAGTCTGTTTGATCATCAGCTCAACTTTTTTTTAAAGTAGATCCTTTGGTGAGAAGGAGGTAATTGCTGGCCAAGGGTGCTCTTTCAGCTCACTTCAAGTTTCAGGCTGGCAGGGGTCTGTTGCAGGCTCTTTGTGCTGTCTGGATCCAAATGATCTCCCATGTAATGAAAGTAGAATGTGTAGGAGAGGAAATCCTGTGCAGAGGGAGATGGATACTGATCACCCATGTGTGAGTGATGACCTTGTGTCCTAGAGGGGGGACTCTCTTAACCTTTATTTTACCTTAGAACTGGGTAAATACTGCTGCTTGTAATCAGGTTTCCTCTACTGCACAGGAAATGCTGAGAAACATGAGAAACATGTTTGTCTCTTTTCTGGATTTGGTGTACTGATTGTGCCTCATGTCCTTGAGAAGGACATTTGGTTCTCATGGTGACAGTGTGGGTGGCTGCAAACAATACCTAAAGCCAAGAGGATCAGAAGGTACATTTCTCTTGGGCTAGATTTGAGTGGAAAAGTCAGGCTAATTCTAATGTTTCACAGGTGGAAAGGCACAAAATATCTGACAAGCTGAAAGCTCAATGTGATTTCAGTTACACAGACACTAATGTCAAATAAGCAATTCTACAGAAGTCAATTTTCTTCTGTAAATTTGTAACACAATAGAACATTATGCATAATTGTGTTACATATCGTTTTAAGGATGAAACTCATATTCCAGGCTCCATTAGCTTTCAGAATCTTTGAAATATATCTGTTGAACACATCCTGAAAAGTTAGAGACAAGATTATCATTGATTTTTATTTACAAGAGATTTAGTGGAGAATTGATGCTGCAGTTTCAGTTCTGTTTCTTTAAATATCTGTTAAATTTTGATATCTCTATCCTCAAGATCTTTGTTTTTCACCAGTCATGATTGTGGGTATAGTTTTTGCCTCAGTTAACAGTGACTAACAGAGCCATTGCTACTCCTGGGTTCCAGCTCTGCCCTGTTGCAGAGGTTACAGCCTGTGCAGCAGAGATGCTGGAGACAAAGCTCTGGTTCTGTCTTGCCCCTACAATTCACAGTCTGACATTTTAATGTGAGTGGCAGTTTAAATACCCTAGGCCATGAACTGCAGTGACTGAGAAAAGGGCCCATGGGATGGTGATCTGAATGTGAAAGTAGCTTAAAATCAATTTAGTCACCTGGAATCCCATTATCCCTTTTCTCCAGGCAACTTTGGACCAAACACTGAGCTTGTTCTGTCCTTATCTGCACTAAATGTCCACTGTTTGTACACACATAGTGATTATTATCTGGAGTCAGAACGTTGCCTTGGAGATGTGTCTGTCTCAGAGGGGGTGTGAAAGAGATGACCCTTGGAAAAGACTCTAAAGATCAGCTGATCATCTGATATCAGATTATATATAAGGTTATTATTCTTCTGTATAATGAAAAGCTGCTCAGGTGTGTGGTCTCAACTGTCTTAGGCCTCCACTTGGAAAGTTTCTTGTACTGTTTGGAGATGGAGGTGGTGGCTCTGTTTCCCAGTGTGCATTGTCCTTAATGGTATTTCTATTAGACATGTAAATTCTAAACTAGGAAGAGTCTTATTTCTAGATAGTGTTAAATGCAGATAGTGCTGCTTTGAATCAATAGGATTAATCAATTCTTTCTGTCTGTTATGTTCTCTAATTTCCGTTCTTCTGAATTGTTTTGTTTTGCTAACACACTGTGCCAATTTAGGTTTGTGGTTGTGGGTTAGAAATGGGGCTCCCTCTGTTCCCATCAGCTCTTCAGCTTTTGAAAACCAAAAGCCTTTGATATTGCTCTCTTTTTAAGTCTATTTCTTAATAAAAATAATACAATATAAATTGCTGGCAAAAATAACCTTCTGAAAAGTGGTTCAGAAGCAGAAATTCAATTCTGAATGTCAAAGTACTGATAGGAACACCAGTAGATTCAGAGTGAAAAAATTACTAATTCTATTTCAATGCAGAATTATGGTTTAATGAGACATTCCACAAATGCTGGATAGTACAAAATAAATTAATATAGAAGAAATAGAAGACTAGTATTCCTGCTTACCTTTATAGATGCATATGCCTGCTTTTCAAACAAAGTCATGACCAACCTATGGAAGCTATAATACAGCTAGAATAATACAACACCAATTGCCTGATCCTCGTGGATTGGTGTATTTAGTGCTCTGAAGCTTTGCTCTACCTCCACTACAGTCCAGCATGGCAGGTGATAATGGGAGACATGGTAACATAATGTTTTCTAGTGCTTTATGATATTCAGAATTTATGTGTTGTTGTAATTCTGATTTTGTTGATGCATGCTGTGAGTACTGACCAGATATTTTTCTTTCTCTGTCTCAATCACACTGTAAATTGAGGAACCACAGTAATTTTCAGGAATGGATATGATTCAATAGCAGCAAAAGCATGTTCTCCATTTGCTCTGTGATGAAAAGCTATAGAAGAATCCCTCTGTAACAGGCTACTGACCCTTATAAAATGCTTTTGTACAAGTATACTCATTTTCAGCCACTGTCAAAGAAACAAATTCTTTCTTTCCTCTTGAGGTGAAGTGTTCTGAATGACAAGCACAAGAGAAATAATACAGTAATTTGCTGATTTAAGGTGTGGGAAGTTGATTCACAGTTTACAGAAACAGCAGTGATTGCCAGTCTACTAATAAAGGATTTTCTGAGTTCAGATCAAGAGATGCTTTTGACACATTTTGCACAAAAGTTTATTAAATAGAGGTACAAAATGAACACCTAGTTTGTGTTGTTGAAAGTATGGTGTTTGCATATACAGCTGTAATATTTGAAATGCCTCTTTATCCTAAAGACAAATTTACAGATCCTGCTGAGGCCACTCTCCTGTGATGGTAACAGCTGCTGGCAACACCAAGCTGCTGAATGCTTCCCCTTTCCTTGCATCCTTCTGCAAAAGTATTACATGGATTCTGCACAGGCCACGATGACTCACACAATTCATCTCTTTTGAATCTTTTATTAGTATTTTTGCTCTTTCAGAAGGTTGAACAACCTTGTTGACAGCATTTGGAATTCTCCTGGAAGCTCATTCTTGAAGTGTAGCTCTTTTAGGAGTTGTGTTTGTAGGGCTACCCTAAGACTGGGAGATCTTGGGTTGCATCCTTCAACCTCCAGTTCTGCACAGGATGCACGGTAATGAGAGAATGGATCTGGAGGGAAAAGGAGACTGAGAAGAAACAAATATTCTTTCCTGTGTGGCAGCTCTCTGACTTAGCTGCTGGGCTTACAGGAAGATGAAAGGAGTGCTTGGTTTCTGCAGTCACAAAGCACAGCTTTGGAAATGTCAGGCACTCGCTCGTGGCTCCCGCTGAGCACCAACCATGCAGGCAGGCAGCCCCTGGAATCTGCTTCCCTTTGAGTCCCCAGCTGAAGCAGACTGTGAGCATCCCTCCCAGGCACAGCACTGAATGCACACAGGTGGAGGTGTGTGTTTCTTGAAGAGGTGAGGACTTGATAGAAAATGTTTGCTCTGTTTCAGATACTGCAGAGGTAGCAGTTCACTCACATCCTAAAACTGCCCTTAAGGAAAGGTATAAGTCAATGTTATTTCAGGCAGAATAAAAGGCAGAGTGTGTAATAGAATAACAATGATAGAAGCACTGACAGGCTGCCTTATTGCCTGAGATGGCTTTGTTGCAGCAAGGCAGGACTAGCATTGGATCAAATCATTAACTTCTTGTTTTCAATGGTGGGCTCTGTGCCTTGTGTGGGTACCTCCCCTGCCCAGTCCCACAGCTGGTGGCCACGCTGGCCAGTTGAACTGTGCAGGTCCTGTGTCCCCAACAGGAGCTGCCAGCCCCTTGCAGTGACACTCTGAGTGCCTGAATGCCCCCAGGGGCTCTGCTGAGGGCTGGCCTGACTGCAGACAAGCTCTGTTGCCACAACCTGGAATAGAGTTAGATACACAGCTTAGTGTATGGTAACGAGGTAAAATACGGAAAGATTCTCAAACTTGCCATAAATTGTGTCTCAAAGATCTGCCTCTTGAATTTTACATTCAAGAGCTGTAAAGTAGGAATAGATAGAAGAAGGAATTTAGGTATGGATAGCTCTGCTAATTGAGCTAATAACACCTTCCAGGAAAAATGACAGATAGAAAGCACAAGAGGATTGGATTTCTCCTGCTGCAGGATTGGGTTCAGTGCCTAGAACAAAATTCAAAGAGCAACATTTTTTCTGAGAAACATAAAAATTCCTGTCTTTGTGTTTTCCCATTCTTAATTCTGTACTTAAAATAGTAACGCCAGGAGATGTAGGAAAAAATGAGATTCTGATAGGAATCCTGAACTGCTTTTCAGAGCAGTGCAAATAAACAATCAGGTTTCAAGGAGATTAGTCAGTAGTTTCAAACATTTCTAACATGAGATGTGTGTGTGTTCCTAAAAGTTTGCTGGCCACATGAAGGAGGATCTTGAGTTTTTCAGATAGAGAGCAAATGAAAACATAAATCCTGTAAACCAGAAGTGGTTTAGCCACTGGAGCTATCACAACTGCCTTGATGGTGATGGGTCAGGTCTCCCCAGGGCAGGAGTGGGAATGGAGCTGCAGGAAGGGTGAGCAAACTCCCCAGCAGGTGCATGTTGGTATTTCCCTGGGAGGCAGAGCCCTGAATGTTTCCCTGATGGGACACTTTACCTGATGATCTGCATGCACAGGGCTGTCTCTGAGCTGTCTCTCTGCCTGCATGCCATTATTCCAGATTAATTACTGCTCTCTGCTAAATGCTCAGTGCACTGACCTAGTGCTGACATCACAGGAAGAGCAAGGGGCTGCTGGGTGTCTGATCACTGTGTTGGTCCTTTACAGCATGAGAGGAGAAACCTCGTTCCTCTGTTTGGATTTTCCAAGGACAAGCATTTGTGAAGTCAGGACTGCTTTGTGGATCTCTGAGGTCTGGCCAGAGAGGCCTCCTGGGATGGATGGATGGGTGGATGGATGGGTGGATGGAGCAATGGAGCAATGGATGGAGCAATGGAGCGATGGAGCACTCACCTCCAGAGCAGATACAGTGCAGTGGGGTAGGACAAACTCCAGGAGACGACACACACAGGGCATGAGCTGAGGGCACAGATGGCAGTGGGAGAAGGGAAATGGGATTGCTGCAGGCAGACAAAGGGAATGTGGGTTGGGGGAGTCAGAGCAGGTGTGTGGAAAGCAAAGGGGGAAAGAATGGCAACTCTGCAAGGACACAGTGGTGGGAAGGGAGGCAGGGTTTGTTTTGAAATCAGAAGATTTGTGTTTTGTATCCAGAGAGTTCTGTTGTTCTTGTTTAGGATTTTGTGTTCTTTTTAAATAGCTTTGGAGACAGAAGCCTTTGTGTGCCCCTGGCATGGTCTCCCTGAAGGCTGCTCCCTCCAGCTGGCTCCAAGGCTGCCTGCTGGGCTGCTGTGTCCTCTCCCTGGCTTCTCAGCTCTCACCTGCATCCCCAGTGGAGTTTGTTCCTAACCTACTACCAGCAAAACCATTACTAGAGCTTGCCATGCCCTCACACTCAGTCCTTAGCACTACAAGATGAGAATCTGTGGATGCACCCAGGCTGCTGCAATATTCCAAGTGGACAGCAGGTCCTGGTCTTTTCTTCAGGAAACCCAAACAATCTCCTGCCTGGGTTTATCCCTGTCAATGCTCAGTGTTGCTAGAGGTACAAGCAGTTATTTAAATCTCCTAAGAAATAAGTTTAGCCTTGAAATGTTTTTGTTTATGTTCATTTTCTTTGACTTAGCTGGACCAGATAATGTGCATCAATGGACTGTTGGGTTAGGGTTAGAGCAGTTGGATAACATTACTGATGGAATTTGATACATGAAAAGAAATACAGTTCTGGATGATGACCAATCAGTGGATCAATGGCCTGTTTTCTGATGGGTGCTCCCCTGCCTCTGGCTGCTCCTGCCCTGCTCACAGCTGCCTGTGAGGATGCTGTGACAGCCAGAACTGACCTCAAGCTCTTGCAGGGGCTTCTGAGTCCTGCTGAGCAGGGCTGGTGCTGCTGCAGAGGAAAATGAAGGCAGCTGAGGCACAGACCCTGTTTGGAGTATTGGAAGAGGCAGTGTCAATGCTGGGTGGTGCCTGTCCTGAGAAATCAAAGCAGCTTTGGAACCTCTTTCTGTCCTAGGTTCTCTGAGTTCTTACTGTGACTTATTGAGGTCTGTTTTTTGTGCACTTCACAGGGTTGCTGTGAAATTTATTAGCCTGAATTGTGAATGCAGAGAGAAGTTACTTTCAAAAGAGAAAGAAATGTGGTTTGCAGGGCTGCCTACAGATTTAAGATATGCAAATTCTGTTTCTTGGAACCTTTTAAATTTTTTTTGCCCACATTTCCTCTCCATACTTGGAGTTTGGAGAATTTTGCTTTCTAATTACTTCTTTTGGGGAGGGTTATGTGAGAATAACAAGAAGAGAGAAACTCATATCTGACAGCTCCCAATTTCCTCTTCAGTGTGCACAAGGGACACTTCCTAAAAGCAGCAGCATCCTCTATACATGTGTAAATTAATTTGTTTTTTTCAGTAAAAATAGGAAGAGTTTGCATTGTTTTGGGGAGGGATTTATTCAAATCTACAAATAGAAGTTTGCTGTTGGAGGTATATTATATTACTGTGAGCAGGAGGGACAGCAGAAATTTACCTGGAGCAGGATCCATGAACCTTGGGGGATTTTAGGCAGCTGAGATTTCAGGGAACCAGACAGAGCAGCAGGGTCATGTCTGGGGCTTACACGAAGACATCTTGGTTCCCATCCTTGAAACTGGGAATGTAGGCAGGCACTGCCAGAGTCTGGGAAGTCCTGGATCCCTAAAGTGCCTGGCAGGGAGCCCAGACACCTGTGAAGGTGGGAGGTGGAGGAAGTGCTCTCTGGGAAATCAGGGCAGGCTTGGTTTCTTACATAACAGCTCAGCAGCACAAGTTCATGTTCTTTGATTGCAGAAGAGCCTTTGGTTAATTTGATCTGTGTGATGGGACAAGAAATAAGCCAGGGCTTGGGGTAGTTTTAGATTTTACCAAGGAAGAGTGAGTTACAGAACTGGAAAGACTGGAAAAGGAAAATGGGTGGAAAAGCAATATTTTTAGATTGCTTAGCTAAAGAATAGTCTAAGTGCAGTTGGATAACAGTTACAGATGGAATTTGATACATGAAAAGAAATACAGTTCTGGATGATGACCAAGCAATGTTCTTCAGAGTCTCATAAAAGCAAGATAAAAATAGGATTGTTAGAAGAGAATCTGATTTCAAAAATATTGGAAAGTATTTTTCTAACAGAACACCTAAAGGAAAGTGAAAAGAGAAGCTACCCAGGGGCTAGCTGTGTTGAAGTCTTTCTGCAAACAGATAGTAGAGTTATCACTTTACTAGAAGAATTTTGTAAATTCCTTGGGGATAGATTTAATTTGTATCTGAAGGAGGAAGTCGAGTGCAAGACATTGAAATGTAATGCAAAAAAGGCAAACTGAAAGGTAGAGACAGATAAACCAGAAATCCAAGATCCTCATACTAAGTTTTGATGAATTCTCTAAATATGAAAGATTTATCTTTTAATATGCCCCTGGATACTTTCAGGTATCCCCAGATCTGCTTACCAAGGCTGTGACATTTTCTAAATGACCTCTCTACTTTTAGTAATCTTAAATCCTGTTCAAATGCATGTTAGTGTTTTGTCTGAATATTAAGTTTTAAGCAAGGTAAGGGATTAAATTCTGAAGAGCTGCATGATCACTCCCATTTTATCTGTGCTAGTTAAACCTTGATTTTTACCTTGTCTGGATTAGTTTCAAACTGACAAAACAGCTCTTGCTTGAGCTGGAGGAGGATCTCAGTCTTGCAAGCAATGCAAAGTCACAGCCAGGTGGAAGCTGTCTCAGCTTCAGTGTCAGAGCTGCAGGTGCTTTATACTCCTTTATTTCACACCTCCTCCCAACTCATCCCAAAAGCTTACACCTTCACAAGGTAACACTGTAATGAGGAATTTCTGTCTGAGTGTTTATAAAAGTGTCAGCTTTTTTATAGGCAGTAGCTATAAGTTGTTTTTATAAATGTGAGCACAAGGGGACACAAGGGGTGCCTGGTGGCCACGCTGTCCCCAGCAGTGGGAGCAAGGACAGGGCCCAGCTCTGCTGGTCCAGGCTCTGCTGCAGCCTGTCACTGAGGGGCATTTAGGGCTGGATTCGTTTGGAAAACCCAGCCAAGAAGCAAATATAAAACAAAATCATGCTATTTCCTGGCAACTAGCAAAGCTAAATTAAGCTGGCCAATTCCTGATAAAATCACAGCAGGGAAAGCAGAACAAGCAAACCAGAACTCTGTTTTGCAGTTAGATCCTGTGCTATTTTTAAGCCATCCTGACAGCTTGTTAAATGCCAGTCTGGGGAGCAGCTCCAAGTACTGGCTGTCACTTGAGCCATTTCCCAGGGAGCTGTGCCCTGGGAGGATGCTGGCAGCAGTGCCCTTTCCATGGGCACCCAGGCTGGGTCTGAGCCTCTGCTGGGAGCTCTCCCTGTGCTCTCAGCACTGTCACACGCTCACATTGGGCTGCATCATTTTCAGTGACACGTTTTGAAGTTTCCAGACCTGTGTGCTCTCTGTAGAACACTCTTGGCAGTAAATACAAGTTACACAGGCACCCTGAGAGGTCTTGGCTGGCCCTCTGAGGGACTGTCAGGCATCCTCGTGCCCAAGCACTGCCAGTGCACCAGTGTGAGCAGTAAGAGAATGAATTCTCTGAACTCATTGCAAAAATGTTTACAGTTCTGGGAAAACAAAACAAAAAAACTCAAAAACTGAACCCCCCCCCCCAAAAAAAAAAAAAAAAAAAA
>WBNO01018678.1:352099-416545 GCA_013400575.1 Peucedramus taeniatus
AACCAAAAAAAAAACCCAAAAAAAAAACCACCACAAAAAACCCACAAAAAAGCCCCCTAAAAAGCCCAAATAAAAACAAACCAAAAAACAACCAAAAACCAAACAACCCTCCCCCCCAGAAAAACCAAAAATAAAAACCCAAACCAAAAAAGGTTAAAACAGTTGTCCTAACTTCTTGGGTGGGAGATGATATTCCCACCTCCTGAGCTGCTGCCACACTGAGGAGTTTGTGTTGGGAGGGGGAGTCTCTGCAGTGCCTGATAGCACAGCCTGTCTCCTTTCTCCATCCATGGGTGCACTGCATTGTCTGTAAAACTCTTTGTGACAGACTTTGAATAGTCTGGGAATGTCAGTGGCAGAGCTGGATTGAGAATTCAAGAGACCATTTACAAAGGATCATAGGAAAGGAGTGTCTCCATTTTCCTCTGTGAGGCTTTGTGGGACTTGCAGCCTCTCATTTTCTATTAGTGACATGTTCTGCAGAGTGAAGCAAAGCTCTCTTGTACTTAATTCAGAGTAGCACCACTGATGCCTTGTAAATCTGGAAAGAATTGAGTACAGGAGCACAGAGTCCCAAGCATGATGATTCTGTAGATTTCTTTTTTGTATTGAAGATTTTGTCATATCAGAAGTTACCTTTGGATAACAGAATCCTATCATAATATATTTTAATATGGTGTAAGTGAAACCACATAGTAATTAATTATTTTTTGAATGCAGAAGTCTTTTGTTAAATCTAAATCTTTTCCCAGTCCTACTTTAGGCAGTATTTTAGTCCCATGGGAGTTCCATGACAAACCTCTGAGCATTTACAGTCTCAGAGGGGTGACAGCAGTGCCCAGGAAGGATGGCTGGAGCAGGGGGACAGCAGAGGGAACCTGTGCCCCTGATCTGCAGCCATCAGTGCAAACACCAGTGTGCCAGGAGACAGAGCTGAGATGGAGCTCATTGCTTTGTGCACTTTTCTTCATAACCAAGGACTCTGCATGGATGATATTAATTGCTTTGTACTTAACATACAAATTAGTTCTTAAACAACATTCTGATGGTGACTTGCCTCATCAAAGCATGTTAAAAGGAGATTAATATGCTGAGTGATTTGAATAATCTTATCCCTGTTTGTTTTTGCTGTACTGAGTAATATCAAGGAAACAAATTGATAGCAAGACATTGGTACTTTCTCTCTAAATGGAAAGTGGGTGATTAATTGCTGGTAGGTGACTTTTTTGGCATGAACTCTCACTTTATACATATATGCAGTTGAGGAAGCAAACAAATTAATTAGTTAAAGTGTTATTTTAAAATGCATCTGAAAGGATTTTGGTGCTTGAGACAACTCAGTTAAAAATTCCATGTTGGCAAATAGGCTGATACACTGGCTGTTCAGTGGATGGTCTTGATAATGTCCTTCTTACATTTATCCCTTTCTAATCCTTTTATGTTCCTCAAATTTAACACTTTCTAGTGAAAAATGATATAAAAATAGAAATATTTTGCATTAAAAATATATAAAAAATATTTAATGATCAGCTTGAACATCAAATATGAAGTCATATAATCTCCAAAAGGCACCAACAAACTTCTGAGGAGATAAAAAAGCCCTGAGAGTCCAGTACTACAAGTCCATACCTAATTTTATGTGCTAAAACTCTGTGTGTGTGGTGTCAGCACAACAAATACCTGCAGAGCAGCCAGGCAGCTCTGATTTACTTTTTACTCCCACTTTGTTGAGTTGGAGGTTTTTATTATGTATTTAATGACAGCTGTGCTCTGGTGGCCTTGATTGCTAGAATTGATGTCTGTTTAGGGTGCCATTATTAGCCCCCAGTACATGCTGTTATTGTGTTGTTTGTAACACCCTGAAGTTGTACAGCTGAAGGTTTCCATTTGCTGTGCACACTTGGGTGCACAGTATGAGTACAGGACAGGATAATGAAACTCCATCTTCCTGGTTTTATTGGCCTAATCATCTGTATCTCTTTATTAGTTTATTAAAACATTCCTCCCCTCCCAACCTATCAAAATGATACTGCCTACTGCACAGAGTTACCTTTACTTTAGTGTCAGTGAGGGTGAGGTGTTTTGGGTTTTTTAAAATGAAATCTTTATATTTTGGGAACTTCATTTTCCTTATCAAATCCCATCATTTATGACTCACTAACTCCTGATGACAGTGTGTTGAAGTGGATCCTTTCCCATTACATGGTCCCTACATGGTTAACCAAAACTCAGACCTGAATCAGATTTTATCAGCTTTGCTTTAGCTTAACTTCAATCCTTACTCAGAGACTGCTTTTAATTTCCACTTAGATCCTCTTCTACTGTCTGCTACATCCTAGATCCCTTGCATTGGTATAACCATAGAGAAGTGATTGGCATCAAAGAAAGAAAAAAAATTCATATATTTCTACATCAAAAGGCAGTTGAAATACATTTCAGATTAAAGTTTCTTTCCCCAAAATGTGTTAGCCCAGGGGAGGAAGGTTCAGAGACCCACCAGCAGCCAGTACCTTGCTCCCTCTCTAGAGGAAACATCACCTTTTTGCAGTTACCTGTTTGCAAAAGGCACTAACAGGACATTATTCTACTCTTACTTGAAATCCTGAAATGTTGTGTAAGAGAGATACTGCTATTGTGTTAGAACTATATCCAGTAATAATAGCTTGATCTTTTTACAGGCATCTGTGAATAGGTGTCATATTTTTGGTTTCATTATTTTCTTATTCCTTCCATTACTGCTGTTGTTTTCTCCAGACACTTTCAGGGGCTTAGGAGCTGTGTTTTGAAAAAAGACTTCATTGTGGGTTTTGCAGTGCTGAGCCTGAATTGGTCCTTTCCTGGAGTCACCTAGCAGTGTCACAGGAGTGCATTTCTTGGTGCCTCCTGTCCTGGCTGGCCCCTAAAAAGAGCTTCTGAAGTGCACACATTGCCAGGAGAGTGTTCACATCTACCCTTGCACACACACACAGAATTTGGGAGTAGCTTCCCAAGTGGTTGCATTGAGATCTTTTTAAGTACTCAGATACAAGTATGCTTTGCATAATAATTGTATATAGATGTAATTGCTGAAGTCTTGAAAATATGAATGTCTCAATAGATGATTCAGTTAATTCATGGCACATGCAATTATAGTCCCTGCTGTGTTCCACATCCACATCCCTGCAAAATGGATTTTTGTATTTAACAAAAAGATACATATTTATGCACAACTCTATTTGTGCTTGTGGAGTAAAAGTAGGAGAAAAACTTAAATGGGACAAGTGAATATCTTATTCATAGTTACAGTGAAGAGCAGAGGAAAAGTCAATACCAGCATTGGTATTGTCCAGTGTGACAAATGATATTGTGAGCTCATGCAACACACTTGCTGTAAAATGACTTTTTGAAGTAGGTGATAAAAAAAGAATCTGTTCACAGAATTCAATATTTGTACAGAAGTTTTTTGTTTCTTTTTTGAAGGCAAAACTTCAGTTTCACCTAATTGTTTCTGCTGGTGGTTGTGATTCTGTCAGGTCCAAGACATGGCTCTGAAATGAGCCCTTTGAGTACCAGAAGAGATTTTGTGCTTCTGGAGAGCAACTGGAGAGAAACACAGAGCCCTGGGGCATTCCTGCTCCTTGAGGGGAGATTTTGCTGGTCTGTGCTGGGTTTTATTTATCTTTCTAGTTAGCATTTAAAATATCCCTCACAAGCAATGCATTAAATAACATAGGATTCAGTGGAAAATGCTGTTTTATTACAATTTTATAGTACATTTCTGTTTTGAAATGTAAAGTAAGTTCCAAGAAATGATATTTTGAGATTGTTTTAAATTCTGAAAATATGAGATTCTATTCCATAAATGCTTTAAAATACCAAAGACTTTAACCTATGAACTTGCAAAACTGTTTTACAAGGCATTTCTAATTTCTCAGTATCATCTGAGTTGAAAGAGGGAAGGACACCTGGGTAATTGTAAAGGTATGTGCTATACACAGCTGTGTGGGGTAACTGCAGCTACACTGGCCATAGACATGGTGCTTTATAAGTCACTTTTTTAATGTCCCAGTGTTCCTGGAAGTTTAGTGTCTCATTGTGTTAACTACAGTGAAGTACTTCTTGCAAAGCCCTTTATGAATTTAATGAGTAATACTATATAGTGGGAAAAAAAGTCATTATAATCTTTCCAAAATATAAGAAGTGTCACCTGTGTGCACTGTGTTTTCCCCAAAATAGGCTTTTATGTAAAAGAATGGCAAAATGGCAGCTGGAAGTAAATCTCTGTGCTCAGGCTGTCACACAAACAGGGACATCTCAAGCACTAACAGCTGCTTCAAGCACTGTTTTCATTGGGACTCTTGAAACTTTATTCTAAACCTTGGAGTGCCCATCCACAGTGTCCCTGTCCAAATCCAAACTGGCTGGCAGACCAGGGAGATCAAATATTCTGATCAGTACTGAATTAAAACTCTTTTAGATAAAAACCTGATACTGTTTATATACATTAGTCATTAGCATTTATTAAACAGAACTGTGAAGAGGCATCAGGAGACACATAATCAGTTACTGTACCCTCTGGAAAAGATGGGTCTATAATCCCAGGATTTGAATTTTTTCCTGCAAACAGAAGAAATAGTCTCAGAAGGGAAACTGTTGGCTTGAAAATTTACAACAGACAAAGTTCAAAGAGGTAAAGGCAAGTTTGTTGCAGGACAGATTTTTTTCTTTTCTTTGGAAAACACAGAACTCATTTGCTTGGTCATACTGTACCAGAGCTGTGCACAGAAGCAATTGGATATTTGCTTGGTTGATTTTCTTGTTTCTAGTGGAAATACAAATGAAAGCTATAAACCATTAATCTTCACTTTAGTTTTGCTAAGTGTTGAGCAGCATTTAAAAACAATTACTTTGCTTCACAGCAGAAGTCATTAGAAGAGAGGGATTTAGCAGCTGCTTCAGCTCAGGATTTGTACCAGAGCAGGTTTATTTCCTGGCTATATGGTAGGAGTTACAAAACAGGTAAAATTATTTACTTAGACTTTCTATTTAAAGCTCAGCTCCAGCGTGGCTCCTCAAAGCAAGCACAGTGGTCTGGGCATAACCAGCCCCTCTTGGTTGCTAGGAGATGCTTGAATCCCAGTGCTGCCTGCACCCAAACACTTCAATGCTTCCTCCATTCCTGGAATGCTCCAATGTGCAGCAGAGACAGTGAAATCATACTAGGGCAAGAGAGAGAGAAGGAATGTCACTGCAATTGCCAGGGTTTTTAAAGAATGAGCAAAGTCATTGCCTCTTCCAGCATTTAAAGATGTGTTTTATTCAAAGTTATCAAGTACTGCATTTCTTCCATGTTGAGCATCCAGAGACTTTCTCCCCTTTGGGACATTGATTTGGTGTCCAGTATGAAGAGCCCTCACCAAGCCATTGCAGCAAGGTGCTGCTCAGGGGGACTGTGCTCCTGTGGGAGCAGGCAGGCTCACAGCCTCCCCCTGCACATCACAGGCTTCCTGCAAGATAAAATGCAGCTTATAATGTTTGTGGTTTTGGCCAGTGGCTCAGAAGAGTCTAAGGTCTTGATGTGTCCAACAGCTCACCAGCCTCTGGCCTCAGCTGCCTCCATTCACCCTCAGTGCTCACAAGAAAGATGTAAAGCCAAATAAAGATATGTAATAAATAGGACCTGACTAATTTATTCACTCAATAAAACATCAATAGCCTAAAGTTAACTGAGCAAAAACAGGCTCACACTAAAATGCTAAATTAATACCTCCCTGCTGCACAGAATCCATTGCTTGAGTGCATTTTGTAGAAGTTGAAAATGTGACATTAAGTGTAGATGTGTTTTAAAGATTATTAGAAAGGGCACTCCCTGTGAGTAATTTAGTTTTCTGTAAATTTTAGCATTATATTTAGAATATTTTAAAATAAATTGTATTGGCAACTCCTGAAGAGAACAGCCTAGTCACAGCTATCTTATAAAGATTTTAAAACTCAAGAGTTTTGATCCCTTTTTTCACCAGCTAACCAACAGTTGGAAATTTTTTGCCATCTGGTATTTATTACCTCCTTTTCTCTGCTGTGTTGTTCCTAGCTTTCAGCCCTAACTCACAGCAGCTCTGTGACAGTGCTGCAGTTTGTCCTGCTCCAGCCCCTGCAGGTCTGGAATGTCCTTGTGCTCCCTGACACGGGATGGAGAGCAAAGACAGGACAGGGCACCTTCCAACAAACCCAACCAGCTCCCAGAGCCCCCTGGCCCAGCACAGAGAGTTTTGGGCATGAAGAGAGCACAGGATTCAATTTGAGTTCTGATTAAGTTTAAATTATTTGCATCTAGACCGTGTCCCACTCTTTGCCAGGAATAGTGCCACACTGCAGGCAGCCCTGGGGTGTCACAGATCAGCTGGGGGCTGGTTGTGACCTCCTTACACCCCTTGAAGAAGAGTTACCCTATTCTCTATGTGACTATGCCTGCTTGCCAGCCAGGCTCTTGGCAGCTCATCCTTTACCTCTGTGGGATGGCTAGACCCCCTTATCAGCAATGCTCATCACCCTGGTGTGGCTTTCTGGGGGTAGAATTTATTTCCACAGATCCCAGAATGCCTATTAAAAGGGCAGGCAATGTTGTCTGCACCTCTTGATGGCCTGAAAAATGAAGGAATATAAAATAGTAGCTAAAAATAGGGAGGGTTAGAAATGATATAATAAGAGAGTAAAGAGAATTTTGAAATGTGAATATTCAATGGGCAATACAGCAGGGAAGGGGAAGACACCCCCATCCCTGAGCCTGCAGTAATTCTGAGCTTACCATGATTCCTGTCCTGCGCCTGCAGATCTCAGCTGTGTGGCCTTTGCAAGCTGATGAATGGCTCTTTGTAGCCTTGTACTATTTTTATTGCTTGCAACATTTGTTTTAGCCACAACAGGGAAACATCCCTCTAAAAGTAAAATGCTGACACGTGTGAAGGAAACCCACAATCCATAACATCATTTAGCAGAAAGAGATTTTTATGTTGTTTTCTAGCTTCCATCTCTGTAATGCACTTTAGTGATGGATGATGTTGTGAAGGATCCTGCCCAGCTCCTGATGCTCTGCAATCCACACGTGGTGCAGCTGCACTGGGATTGCACTCACCTGCAGTCACAGAGTGGCTCCCCTGGGCTGCTTCTTCCCAGCACTGCTGTTCAATCCTGACTCCTGTCTGCATGAGGGCAGAGGCAGGGAAAGAAGGAAAACTGATGTCTTCCTCTGTGTAGTGGATCCTCTTACAGGATAAGGGTGTTAAACACACTCCTGTAGTGTGAACCTGGGATTTCAATACCATAATTCTTGTCTAGACTATTTCTCTAAGCTTCGTGTAAATTGCTAATGTCATTTTACTTATAAATTATAAATGTTTCTACAATATGCCAGGTAATTTAATACTCCCTAGAAATTAAGCCATTAATCCAATCTCCATCAGAAATTTTTGTGCTTTTTCCTGTAGTGATGCACAAGAAAGGCTCTCCTAATAGCCAACAAAATACTACAGTGTCCTTTTTGAAATCTCTCTTTGTCTTTTGCCCCCAGTGCACTGCCAATAAAATATTCAGCAACAGCTTGGCAGCTACTCTTCTCTAACCACTACTTATTGCATTAGTCACAATTATCTCTCTTTATATCCTTCTGTTGTTATTCCAACTCGTGTGGCCTTTTCCAGTTGTGCAAATACATATGCATGCTCTTGAATTCATGAATGGGATGAATAATCACTTTGGAGTCTTTGGAACAACCTACCTCCTTCAAGATAAGGATGTGAACAAATGTTCAATCACAGCCTTAAATTGTAAAGTCTTTGGAGCAGGAATTGGTTTCTGGTAGGTCTGTATAATGCATTTTGTACTTGAGGACCATAACTGGACTTCTGTCCTACTGTGAATAAAATGCAAAGCTTTAGGAGCTTAAAGCTCTTTATAATATAGCCCAGTAAATATGAAGGTGGTACTTTTGAAACCAGTAATTAATCACAGCAAAATAACTGCCAGCTAAGGCAAAGTGGTAACTTCTGAAGCAGTAATCAGGAATTAAAAGCCAGCTAGGATGGTGGTGTTTAGTAAAAATTACAAAGTGATCCCTCTGCACTTGGAGAATCCTGTTCCTGGAGAGGAGCCAGGGCTCTGGAGAGGAACCACCAGCCTGGTTCCCTCTTGCATGCAGGGCAGGACTCCCCAGCAGTGACCTCCTCTCCTGCAGGGTCTCTGAGACCTCTGCACAAGTCAGGCTCACTAAGCCTGACTGGGTGTCCTTGCCAGAGGGGCCAATGCCAGCTCCTTTTCCAGCCTGCTGGAAGCATGTTGGGACAGGAGAGAGGATGCTGCTGCTGCACAGCCCCCACTAAGAGGACTTGTTCTCTGCATTCTTACCTTTCCCCATCTTTCATGGATGGTTTCATTTCATCTTCCCTGCAGCCTGAGTAGTGTGTTGGCTCCTGCTTGCACACAGCTCTGGCAATGTCTTGCTGGGGTTTGTGAGTGAGTTCTTCACAGGAATTGCCTGTATGGACTGCCTTGGGAGGTGAGCAGGGACAGGTGACAGACTCACAGGCAGTTATGCACTTGCTCCTGATGTGTGATTTTGTTCTCTGCAGTTGCACTCCTGCAAGGAGCAATGGCAATGCCACATCCTCAGCCTCAGCATTGTCCTAGGTGCCTGTGACCCACAGAGGGTGTTCCCAGATCAGTGACTGGCTGTCAGGTTATAAGGACAGTGCTTCTGTATGAAAGCCTGATATTGCCAAATCATTCTGGGGTTAAATCTAAGCTCACACAGTCAGTGGAAGGCTCCCATTGATTTTAGTGGACTTTGGATTCTTACCTATATAGTTACAAGGCAGTAAGTGCCTGCAAAGACAGGCTTTGAAATACCAAGGTATTGGAAATATTGAGCTGCAGATGGAAGATGTGTCTTCAGATGAACTGCTGAGCAGAGAGAACAGTGGTCAGTGGTGGGAGTGAATACATTGCTTCACACCAGATGTGTTTGAATCAGACCTCATAACATTTTGGTGAGCAATTAAATGCCCTCACATTAGTGGAAATCTGGAGACTTTCTTCCCAGTGATGATTTACTGCATAAAAAAAATGAGGTGTAGGAAAGTTTTGGATTGCAGCCCACAGGGTGGAAGTGAATGATCACAGTACTTGAGCCATCCTTCACTGGGCTGTCATCATCTATTGGAAAGTTGGAAGTTGTAAGCAGCAGCTGTCCAGGGAGACAAATCAGTTGAAAAAAATTATGTCTTACAGGTTTCCAGATAGTGACCCTGGGAAGATAATCAATTATAAAATCAATGTAATACATGGAACCTGGGATCTCATTCTGAGCATGCTGAGCTTTGAAAGATTCTGGCTGTGTTGGAAATGTGAATGCTGCAGGAGTCATCCTCCTGTCTTTATAAAAGATGATTTTATAAGCTGAAACAATCCTAATTCACACATGCAAGCACATTGTCCTCCTCTGAGCACACTGGCTGCAGGTTTTCAGTGTTCCACTTGTACACTTCTTTTAACATGTGAAATATGTGCAGATATTGTGATACTGCATCAGGTGGAACAGGTTCAGGGACTGGACACAGAATTCCTGAGTGTTTAATGCAGAAATCTCGATTGCAGTGAAGTCAAGACAAAACTTCCATTGACTATGGAGTGGCTATGTGTTCTTCCTACCTTCTCTTTTGGAGTTACTCTTTTTTTTTCCTACTTGGACTTTTAAATATGCTATTTGATTATTAAAGTAGTCTTTCTTGCTATTAAAGTATGTAACAATTGTGTCAGCACAATGGCCTCTTCCTAGATGTGACTTTTAAGTATTTCCTGATCAGAGTGTTATACCTGCTGTAGGACAGAAAAAGAAAGACAAACTGAGTGGCCCATAGCTAAAAACAAAGCTGGTGGCAGAGCTGGGAAGTGAACCAAGGCACTGAGTGCTGACCATGGGGCTGCCCTTCCTGAGTTGCTGATTTGTTTGTCTTTCTGTGCTTTTTTTATTTTCAAAAATACCAGACAGAGACAGGATTATAAGTGTAATTAAAAGTCCTTAGGATTTGTCTCCCTCACTGTCTTGAGCACTTTTCTAAAAGCAAGGTCTCTACAAGAAAGTAGCTAATGGAAATTTGATGTCTGTTGTCAAGTATCTGCCTAAAAACACTTTAATGTTTGGGAATTCAATGTAAAAGCTCTAGAAAAATCAATATTCTTAAATATTCCATTTGAGAACCCCAAAACAGACTGTCTAATATCTATTAGGTTTATCTGAATTTTTTCCTATTGAGTTCATAAATGGCATAAAAAGATGCCATTCCTAGAAAGCAAATAAATTCTGTTTCTGGGAAGATGATTTACAGATTCCTATCAGAAGAATTATGCATGACATCTGTTGAATTTTGCTGCCCATTTTCCCCAAATACAGAGAGCAGCTACAGACTGCTTTTCATTAGGGATAGTTTTTGACCCTGGACAGCTCAGCAAAATAGTAAGGTTAGTAATTTGGCTATTAGTACATTATTAATTAAATAATATAGCTAGAGGCAGAAAAGACTAAATGTAAAGTACAATATGCAGGGAGTAAAATGAATTGTGACTCTCCTGCAGCTCTGTGCAAGTTCAGTTCAGATACTGGGTGGATCTGCACCTCAGTCAGGGTCTGCTGTGGAGGGGAGGGCTGTGTGTGACAGCTCCCTGCTCCCAGCAGTGTTGGAATATTGTTAACATTCATGTCACACCCCCCTTCTGTACCACAGGGATAAATCCTTTCCATTGGTGTTGGCATTTTGCTCATCAAAGCCACAGATCCAGAGCTAAGATCTTTTTCTCCAGATATGGGGGAGTTTCTTCAGTTTGAGACTTCTGCTAGAAGCTCTGCAATAGCCACTTCTGGGGAGTGCAGGGCTGTGGGGGATTCCTGATGTTCCTGGCTGAAATGGAGTGTTTGCAGCCAGGGGAGCTGGGCACTGCTGTGCCCTGTGTCTGCAGAGCTGAAGCTTGCCTCCAGCAGGAGGAGGGAGGAGAGGATGAGGAGGGCTGCAAACCCACAGAGGCTCAGCAGCTCTGGGTGAAGGCAGTCCTTCTCCTGGGGGCTGCATCTGTTATTTGGGGCAGGGACCTGAGCCTGGCTCGGGGAGGATACTCAGTGCAGAGCAGCAGATCTATGGGCTGGGATGGATGCAAAAATGGGAGTGAGTTTTCTGGAGTTCTATATTCACACAAACCAACTCTGCTTAAACTAGGGAGCAGGAATTTGTTGAACTTTATAGCTTTTTTGCCTGTTTTATTTGTTTATAAATCTTGATTTCTATCACAGACAGGGAGCACTTCACCAGCCATTCTAAGCCAATATATGGGCCCACTGTGAATGCTGTGACTTGCTCAATGCTTTAAAGACATGCTGAGCTTTGTAAAGAAAACATTAATAAAAAAGAGCTTATAAGAGACATAAAGTTCAAACATACCATGCTTTCTTGTTTATAACAAGATTTGTGGGAGTTTTTTTGACAAGCATTTTATTAAAATTTTCATCAATTTTTTTAAAACTTCCATAATTTGGTTGTCTCTGTTCAATTGCATGTTACTTAATCTCAAGCACCATTAGAACCTATCTCCAAGAGATGATGTATTATGGAAACTCTTCCTTGTTGGTGTGAGGGGTTTGGAAGCTGGTAATGTGTGTAGGTTTCTCTCCTACCTGGCAGCTCTCCTAGGACATGCTGCCAGAGCAAGGCTGGTGGAGCTGTGTGATCATCAATGCACATTTCATTAATTTAGGGCAATGTGAAACCTTCGTGTTCCATGCAAATTTTATGCCAGGGTATTGTTTGCTCCAGAAGGTAAGAGACAGGCTCTGCTCTTGCTCTTTAGCAGTTTCCAGAAATTTAAGATGAATTTCATTTAACTTCAGATCCATATGTTCATTGTATCATGATCAATGATAGATAGTTTTGAGTCATGACTGGTATTTTGAATGTATGGCATTCCTCCATGTATTATTTTGGACTCTCTTACTCCAGGCACATGGAGCAGTTTTGATTCAAGGTGAGCTACATCAGTCACCAAAATTAGGTGGCTATTGCTAGAGGAAGAATTCCTTCTCCTTCCCCTAGAAGTCAGCAGTGTATGCCAGCATGTATTTTTACAATATTGGTTTTATAAGAACAGTTTCTCACTTCTACTCATTTGAGAATTGAATTAGTTTTTGCTGCTGCTTCACTGACTTCACAGAACATTTCCCCACAATCATTTAACATGCTATTAAATTCTAGAGTATGTTGTCAGTACATCTGATAATTTGATTTTGAATGATGTTTGTGTCATTACTAAGTATTTTAGTCAGCAACAACAATGTTGGTAATATGTAGTGATGCTTTTAACAATGAGCTCAAAAAGAGATGCAGAAGCCCTGGTGTAAAGCTGGCAGTGAACAGAATGGATGACTCCTGAAGCCATTATCTTCCAACAGCTTCTGTGGTTCAATTCATTTAAACTTGCTGCTTTTGCATTTTCATCAGCTTCTTCAGTTTCTTCTATTTAGTCAAAACTGTGCAAAATTGGATTTCATAAAGCGATTTTTAAACAGTTTGGAGCTTCCAATCTACAAGACATGAAGTACTCTGACGATTGTACTTCTCTCTAAATATCTTTATGTTGCATGTTGTTATTCAGGGGCTATCAAGGCCAGAGGAGACCTAACAGATTAATAACTGTGGCCAGCTATTGATTCTCCCGTTCTGGGCCTTGTTGCACAGTGCAGATCATTCCACTGGAAATGAATCCTATCGAAGCCGTGCCTGTTGGAAAGTACCAAACATGAGAAATATTTGGTGTGATCAAGTACCACATTTGACAGAGAAGTTACCTTGGCTTAAGCAATTGATCATATGGGAGATTTGTACAAAAGTGAAGAAAAAGGATAATCTTGGTTGCTCAACAAGGCAGATTTATCTTGTTGCCCATACACGTTCATGTTAAGGCAAAATGTGTTTGTGTCTGGGGCCCCAGGTTGCCAATCTGTCAACAGCAGAAGTGGCTTATGGGCTGTCCATCCCAGTCCAAGGGTTCTGTGGTGGCCTCCTCTCCATCCTCTCCCACCAGAGTGGTGCTCTCTGTGCACATCTGTGTGGTTGTGCTTTAACACAAAGCTGTGATGTGATCTAATTGAATACAAAAAAAGCCAGTACCAATAACTGGGAGCAAATGTGGCTTAAATTCACCTTTTCAGGTTCTGGAAGTGCCCAGATCCTGATGTGGCTGCCCATAAAAGCTATCACAAAAGCTCATACACAATTGCTGAGCAGCCCCAGAGTGTCTATCTGCAGCCAGCAGACAGAAAATGCATGGGCTGTTCCAGTTAGTGCCTCTTGCCCTGCTGACTTTGCCCTTTATGCCCTGAGGAAGCTGCAGGTCTCTGCTGGCCGGGGCTGCCTGGGCTGTCTGGGTGCTGTGGCAATCCAGCTTCCTCTGATTCCATCCCATGGGATAACTCAGAGCAGCCAGCTGCTAAAGGCAAGCAGGGCTGGGGCCATTACAGTGAGGTGTCACCACACTGAGGGGACAGGGACAAAGTGGCCTGGCCACTGCTGGTCACTCTGTGCTGCTGGGGAGGACACAGCAAGGGCTCTCCAATACTGGCTGAGGGCACAGCTCTGGCCAGCACTCACCTGGACACGTCTTGCCCAAGCTCAAGGGATGGGGACATGGAGTAGCTGCTGCCTTTTCCACCCTTTGGTCCTCAGGATCACTCCTGGCACTCTTCATGAGCAGGACAAACAGCTGATGGAGGCTGTATCGCTTTGCTTTGCTTTCTCGTGGGGTTCTGGGGTTGGTTTGATTGTTTTTCTGGATGAGGTGGGAGAAGTGATATGCCATGATTAGTAGGAAAGCTCTTAGTTTGCTGCTTATTGGGTTTTGTGTGTTTTTGGTTTCTCCCTAAAAGTCTTGTCCTAGAGAATTCTCCTGTGGCTTGTGAATGCTTTGCTTTGTGAACATTTAATCCAGCGTGGGCTTCAGCAGTAATTAGTAACATGGATATTTATGGAGACATTCTAACCTGCTTTGTTCATGAATATTTCACCGTGGTGGAAATTTCACACCCAATAAATCACTAATGAAAATGTCATTTCCCAGCTGCATTTACCTGATGTGCTGTTAATCTTGCTGTACCCATTGGAGGCAGAATTACTGTCAGATTTGCAACACAGAGAGGAATTGATTTTTAATTAGTGACCCCAATAGTGTAGGTTAAAAATTATTTTTTAAATGGTGATTTAATGGCCCTTTTCATATAATGGCATCAGCTTCATTGCCTGTACTGATGTTTTCTAGGCTGCCATTCAAGCAGATACTTTGAAGGACAACAAAACAACCATTGGGATCGAAGGGATCAAGGAAAGCAGTGATGTGGGGAAGGTGGCTCTGAAAGCAAGAGGTGTCAGAGAAATCCCATGAAACCCAGTACCCTCTGTATTGACAAATCTCACAAGCCAAAGGTGTCAGTCTACTTGCATTTGGTCTCTTCCCAATGTGTTCCTGAACTGGGCCATTCAACTCTTGGATGACATTTCATAAAGGAAATTATTACAAGATAGATTATCGTGTTTGGAAAGATCATGAATTAGTTTGCCTGATTGATGAGTTTTATCCATTTTCCTTAAGTAATTTATATCATGGCCAGCATTCCTGTGGACAGGCATCTCTAATTTAAGGGAAAGCAGAATGGCACAGCACAAAAAGAGTGTGGCTTCCCTGAGATTGTCACTGCAGGTTAATTGACTAAATGAAGAACGTTAATGAAATATTAGAATAGGATGATCACTGTTAAAAATGACCAGGAAAAAGGGTATGAATCACGCCATAGGAGGGAGCTATAGCATTCTCCTTTCCTGAAAGTCAGGCTCTCTAGCTGCACTTTATTATCCTGCATATTGCTGACTGCAGATGCTCACAATAAATAAAAAAAAAAAAAATTAAAAATTACACACTGGTCAGTGCCAGTGAAGCTGTCAGCTCATTAGATTCTGTCAAAATCTGGATTTGCAGAAATCAGACCCTGCTTCTGAGCTCGTGGGTGTGTGTGCCCCTGTACAGCTCTGTGTAGCTGTTGCAGGGGGATCTCTGCAGAGAGGCTGAGGCTGGGGAACACCACCAGCACCACCTCAGGATTCTTACCTGGACTCTGGATGCTGCATGAGCAAGGCTTGTCTACATCTGTGTTGATGAAGCTCTTAATAAGGCCATGTGTTTCTCATGTGTCTATGTGACTTTTCCTTCAGGAAGGATAACCCAGGTTGTCTGCAGGCTGAATTTTGAGGTCTCTTTGTCTTGATTGTTGAACACACAAGTTGAGCAAATATCCAATATGTCTGAAGTAAAGCCTTTTTTAATAGCTATTTCTAAAATATGAATTTAAAAGCTTGAACCACTCAGAGTCCATCAAACCCAGTTTTTCTATTCACATTGCTAGGTTTTGGAGCAAATCTTAATTCCTGAATTTAGAGCTCTCATTGTCTTTCATGACTAACAACTGCATCATGTTGGAGACCATGGAGCTGTGACATGACTAAACACTCCTGTCCCAGACTGCAGGCTCTTTTCTGTTTTATGGAGGCTCATAACTGTGGTGTTATTCACTGCCCTGAGATAACTCCTCTCTCTGAGGTGCTTTGCTTGAATCAGCTCTCCAAAAGCAGCTGTCTCTTACAGGAGCTGTCCTTGCCTTCAGCAGAAACACAGGGCACTGAGAAGAGAAGGCAAGTGTCCCTGTGAGAAAAGGATTAACCATAAGAGTCACTATTGATTCCTTCAGCTGGGTGTAGGGTGGGGGTGTGTGAGCTCTCTCAGAGGGAAAGCACCAAGTAAGAAAAGCAGCCTGCTCTGTGCATCAAATCACACCACAGGGAGTTGTAGGGTAACATAAAAATGATTCAGTGCCTCTTTGAGGCCTTTTTAATTTGTATTCTGTCTTAGTGTGCATTTGCACCATGTTTTGGTGTTTGCAAAAGCAGGGTTGATTTGGGACTATATGCTTTCCAAGTCCCAGGCTGGTGGCACAAACCCCTCAGTTCCTTCCTGCTTCCCACATCTTTGAAGGGCAGCCCTGCTCTACCTCTTTTAGGCCACTTTTTTTAAAACTAGAGTTAACTATTCTGTGTTATTGGTGCAGTTTGCCAGCAGATTTGCTCCTCTGTGCTGATAAGAGAGCTCCAAGCAGTCTGTCCATGAGCTCAGCCCTGCAGGGCAAGTGGAGTTTGCAGGAATGGATCCCCAAGCTCATATTGTCAAACACTCTGACAAAATGGCAGATGAAATTCATTGTTGATGAATGTGCAGTGATGCACATGGGAGGAAAAACACACTCAGTGATGTTCTCTGAACTAGCTATTAACTCCAAGATCTCTTTCCTGGGTGGTTTTATAGGACTATCCATTATACTGTCAATTCAACAGCAAAGCAATGCTAAACAAACCAAAACCCCAGCTAGAATGGGAGTAATTACTAGGAAAAGACTGAAGAATAAAACAGAAAGCATTGCTGTACAGCTGTATAGATGTGTTGTGTGCCCACATTTTAAACACTTTATCCAGTTTTGATATCCTACAGACCTCCCTCTCCCATTTCAAAAAGGGATGACACAGTTGGGAGCAAGCCACCTTCAGGTAAGATGGTCTCATGTGAGATTAACTAAAAGGAGGTACTTCTTCACAGAGCTGTTCTGAGCTGTGAAACTGTGTCATTTATTGTTGTGGAGATGGAAGGAGCAGGCAGTGAGTCCTCAGAGCAGTGAGGTACATTCATGGAGAGGTTTGTGTATGGTACCTCTGGCTCTGCAGGGACCTGAGCTGCTGGTCAGTCATGAGGTACAGCAGGGGCTCTCACTCCCTGGAGGTGACAGATTTATCAGGCACTCTGCCCTTGGCACCTAGACACAGGAACCTGGACCTTTGAATGGGCCCATACAACTTTTCCTTTTTCTCTGTCAAGCCGAAATCCTTGCAAGACTCTTGAGCACTGTGGACACAGATTACCAGCAGGAATTCCTAGAAAGAAGTCTCAGTAATGTCAGTTATCCAGATTTAAGGAGACTGCATAGCCTGACATCTGTCAGATACCCACAGAGCTCAGTACTGAAGCTTATTCTCCAAATCTGAATGCTTTTTAAAAGTTATGAACACAGGGGACTTGGAGCTTAGTGTAATTTGAAGTTTCAGGAGGATATGCATGGTTCCAAGACAAGTATTTGAGAAGACTGTTCCTTTGGAAGCAAACTGGCTTGCTTCTTCACCTTTCCATGCTGTGAGCTCTCAGTAGTTACTGGTGGAGCATTAATTTTTTACTATGAAATGTAGTGTCTCATCTTTCATTAATAAATTTTCTCAGGAGAAGAGGCGATGGCATTTAACTGTCAGGACAAACAAGGAAAGCCTTGTGGAAGCTGAACATTCTGCATGTTCACCTCCAAAGACACTGCAAGGGCAAATGAGCTCTCAGATCCCTGTAGAGGTGCAGTCAAATTCAAAAGATCTTTTCCTGAAGGCCTGAACCTTTTCAGAGAACAAAATCAAACCAACAACCAGAGCACCCTGCTTGAGAGGGTTCCTCTGGGATACCCAGCTGCTTTGCACTGAAATTTCCAGAAGGAAAAAACACATCACCTAATTAGAACTGAAATTGTTGCCTCTCGTCTTCAAAACTTTTTACTCTAAAGCCACAGAAAAGAGCTTTTATGAACCTGAAGGCTTCTATCCCCAAAGTTCTGCTCACTTCATAGCTGTGCCTGAGCAGCCTTAGGATGAGATGAGAACTCCCCCTGGCCTGATGGATCCAGGTGATGCTGTCTCCCTGCTTGGAAGGTATCAGCATTTGATCCAGGGGGAACCTGCCCAGGTGGTGGCACTGGGGGATGTGAGGGGTCCCTCTGACACTGCACATTGCCACAGCTGGTGCTCCTCATGTGGGGGAACAGCCAGCTGCAGAAAGGGGAGGGACTGATCCTAAAATACAGCTTTGCAAATAAACAGCCTTGAGACATCTGTTTAAATCTTGATTATATCACAGGCTAATACAGATATCCTAAACAGAAATCAGATTTTCTGTCTGCTAAGTTAATGAATTTATTTTTAAAACAATGTTACTCTTTCAAAAGGACAGAAGGACCCTGTTTTTAAAAGCTATCTTGTGTACTAAGAAAAAAGCCAAACCAAACCAGACCTTGAAAATAAACTCATTGGCCAAAGTCAGTAATGAGCTAGAGATAAAAGGGTCCTTAGCTTGTAAACCAAGAGAGACTTTCCCACATGGTTGTGCAAAGACTTCTTTGAAAAATACACAGTTTTATTCTTAACTGACAACTTGGGTGACAGGAATAGGAAGAAAAGATGACAGTGGCTCCGCTGCATGAGGGGCTGAGAACAGCACACAGATTATAATGAATTTTTCCAAGATATTTTCCTTCACACCTCATTGCAGATAGATCTCTAAAAAGTTCAATGGAACAGCCAGTCTCAGCCAGTACTGAGAGAAAAGCAAAATCTTCAGAAAAACAATCTGAGATTTAAAACTGGGGTCTCCATATTTTGGTGTCTTTTGGGACTCATTCAGGATCATGCTGTGCCACATAAACAGTTAATTCACAGTTCTTATAACATGATTTTTTGGCCTTGTGTGTCACATGGGTTAGTACAGTCTATCATATCAAATGTAACTCATGTAATTCCTAGATGCCTTCAGTGTGTAAGGGAAGAATGTATAGAACTTGCCTGATAAAGTCATGAAAACCTAACAAATAGTGAAAAACGATGGGAGGTTCTAAGAGGGAAATAGCTGAGTATGTGAGGAACTTTTTTACTATAAAACTACTAAACAGCTCATTTAGACTTTTCATTTTTGCAGTTTAGTATTTAATGAAAGGGCACCCCCCCCATAATGCTTTCGGGATTTTTTGATAATCTGTGATTGATCCAGACATATCTGGATCATATCTGGATCAGAATAAAATCTTTGCTTCAAATACACACGGTGCAAAAGCAAAGATTTTATTCTGATCATGGGATTAGCCCAAAAAAAAGGAATTAAGGCTGAAATTTATTCTTCAAACTCTGCATAGTTCATTAAAATGAATCAAAGGAAGAAGAGCCAAGGGAGACACAGGAGCCACCAAGGGCTGCTCTGTCAGGTCACTGCTGCAGCACTCACTCAGCTTTGTGCAGTGAAAAGACCTTCAGAGCTGGAAACTCTGAGTGATAATGGATCTGGGCCACAATTTCTCTTCTGTGCTCTTTTCTGATTTATTGGCGACTTTGAGGAGGTGGCATAAGCTGAATCCTGAAGCATCAGGCTTTTTCATTTGTTTTCTTCTGGAACAGGAAAGTGGAAGGGAGAGCATAGGGAAGGCAAGCAGGATGCAATTTCTCCCCACCAGTCAGGGAGCTCACTGTGGGACTGAAGGTCATAGAAATCCTTTAAGGGATTGAAAGCAAGGCAGGCAGGTGGTTTTGCTTAATTGATTTATAGATGTCTAAGCAAGATTCTCATACAGCTCAATCTCTCTACATGCTGCAATACCCCTCTGCCTTCTGAGCATCAGCACTTGTGCTTTGGCTGAATCCATACGTGAAGCAAAAAACCACAGCTGACTTTGTGCTGGAGAGGCCAGGAGCACTTCCACAATCTGTCAGGGAGCTGCAGGGCTGAGGGCAACAGTGAGGTCTGCAGGAAAACCTGTGGACAAATGGGTATTTTATTATACAGGTAACAAAGCTGCTACTGATGTGTACAAAGGGATGTGCACATTTTGAAATTTATCCTTTATAGGCTGCTATGTTCCAGCAGTACATAGCCAGAAGGTGAATTTTTGTTCTGCTGGGTTTGGTTTCACTGCTTTAAAGCAGTCCCCAGCAGTCAGAATTTGGAGTTGGTCCCTGACCCACCCAATGGCTCCAGGAGGCATCAGAGCAATGAAACCCCTGAACTCTGCTGTGCGTTTTACAGCACTTTACCACTGGCTGGCTCTTCTGCCTCAGTCCCAGGCAGAGATGGCACCACCTCTGTCCTTCTGCAGACAAACAGGAAAGGTCTGAGCTGGATTTTGTAATGCAGGAGTGGAGGTAACCACATAAGCTTTGCTGAGATAAGGCAGAAAAACTACCCTGAAAAAATCTGGTTTGTTGTAAATCTCTTCTCAATAGCTCTCTTAGGCATTATTTTTAGTACAATTTAGTGTGGTTACCCATCAGACAATAGAATGATGACTCGCTATAGCTAAAACATTTATTAGAAAGAAAAGTTATCTAGATAAGTCAGATGTAGTCTTAAAAGAGAAAGCATTCATTGCTAAAAGATGTACTTCACCAATGCATAATTCAGGAAAAGTCATCTGTGCACATGTCCTTCCCCTACTTAGACTGAAATTAAGACTTCCAAATGTGTCTCCTGGGGCCAGCCTGCCCTGTCCATGCTCAGCCTGGCTGTCTCAGAGCAGCATCACTGGCTGTCCCCAGGGCCACCATTGTGCTTTATTTCTTGCTGCCAGCTGGGAGCACTGTGTCAATACACTGCTGGGAATGGATCAGTTGGCTCAGATTTTCCAAGCTGGGGGGGGGATGTTTAAAACAGGAGTAGAGGAATAGAAGGTGGGAGGGATTGAAAACTGATTTGAAGTATTTGAGTTATAATTGTAACTTTGTTTTCTTTAACTTCATCTTCACTGCTTGGCTGCTTCACTCTTTATTGTCTCAGGACTCCATGGCTACATTGCTGACGGGTCTGTAGCTGTGTTGTTTTATGGCCCTTTGAAGATGTAATTCAGACTGATTTGTAAATATCCTCACCCTCTCTGTATCTTCTAGCCTCTGAGTGGGATTTCTCTGCTGATTGTACCTTTCCCCATTCTTTTTGCATTCTCTGTTTCCTTATGATATGCTTTTTTTTTTTTTGAGAGATTGTTCATCTAGACTTGGAACCCTCCATTTTTTCTCTCCATGACTTTGATAAAAGCTCTTGGGAAATTCACCATCCTGAATTCAAGAAGCTCCAGGCTGTCAGGTACCCATGGACCCTGAACACATTGGCCCAGATGGTTTCTAGGTTCTTTAATATAGCAAAGTTTGTCCTTCAGATTTGGTTTTGATTATCTCTCCATTTAATTTAAACAGAATCACCTTCTTCCTACTCAATACCAATTTATTATTCAAAGTCACACCTGTCATGCCCTCATTGCTTACAAGACTGAATCTAGAATATCAAAAGCTCTTGTTGGTTCAGTGCCTTAACATCTTGGACTTCATTCCTCTCATGTTAATAAAGAAACCCCAATCTTCTCAGGGGGAAAAAGAAGAAAATAAGGGGCCAGATTTAAAAAGGGATGGGAAGTTTATCAGGGAGCTGAGAAAAGATAATTTAATTCTGATGCAAGAAATGCCAAGGAATTAATTGAAGTGGAACATGGTTGGAAATAGTTGCACTGTAGCTATGAAACCTGAGGAAGAGTGTTTAAGAAAAGAGCTCAGTGCTGTGGCCTAGTTGATAAGGTGGTATTAGGTCATGGGTTGGATTCAATGATCCCAAAGGTCTTTTCTAACCTGGTTAATTCTGTGATTCTGTGAAAACCAACTTAGATCTGGCAGTGGAAGTCATTGGCACAGCTGAGTGTGCCAAGAAGAAGTGGAATCAGTGGTGAGTGAGCCTGGAGCTGCTGAGCTGCTTTGTGCCCCAGTGCCAGCTGCAGGGGCCCTGCCACTGCTGGCCAGGTGCCAACCCTGCTGCTCAGAGGGCTCTGCATCAGGCTGCAGTGATCCTTCACCACACACACTGCGCCAGTTAATAATATTGATAATTGCACTAACAGTGCTACTAACTGCTTGGATCACAGTAGTAGTCAGAGATCATTTTCTGGATGAAATGTATGTGAGTGCTGAGGAGAGGCTTGGCTGAGGCTGTGGGTGCTGTGCTGGCAGCAGCAGCTCCACTCCCAGGTGCCTGCCCACGTGTGAGAGCAGCTTCCCACCCTGGCTGGCAGGGGCTTGTTGGAGAGATTGTGGCAGAGACATTTTCTGAGTAGATGGCAGTTGCTGTATCATCTTCATTATACCTTCCAAATAACTGGAAGATAAAACATATTCCCTCTCAGTGCATTTCTTTCCTAAAAAGAGCTACTTGAAATCTGAAACTCCTGAGCAATGTGAATCATTCACTTCTTACATCTAGCAATTCTCTCAAACAATAAATTTTGAATAAACTGAAAAGAAGGTCTTTCTGGATTGGGTAAGGTTTTATGTGAAAGCACTGATCTGAGCTCACAGGTGGATCTCTCTGGAGCCCCAGGGGTACCTGCCAGGGGTGGTGTGGCCCCCAGAGCTGCACACACTGTGGTGGGTTAATGGTTCAGCCTTTGACCCCTTATCAGATTTATCTGAAGTTTAACCCATTGCTTACATTTAACTGGTTGCTTACACTCAGCTCAGGGACCCTGCACAGGCCATCTGCTAATGACCCATCAGCTCTTGGCTGTCACTGGGAGTCAGCTTGGCTGCCTCAGCATCCACAGCCTGAACAGCCACAGCAGCTCAGAGCAGTGCCCTGAGGCTGCCCAGGATCCTCCTCTGCTGCTGTTCCAGTCTCACTCTGCCTTTTGCATTGCTCTGCAATAAATACATATGCATGCATAAATACATGGTATTTACCCCCTGCTTCAGCACAGGTGATTCACTGTGCTGCCTCTTGGTTTGCAAGTACTTACACTGCCCAGAGCAGCTGTGGCTGCCCCTCCCTGCAAGTGTTGAAGGCCAGGCTGGACAGGGCTTGGAGCAGCTTGGGATAGTGGAAGGTGTCCCTGTCCATGGCAGGGGGTGCAACAAGATGGGCTTTCAGGTCCCTTCCCAACCAAACCGTTCTATGAATCTATGATTTTCTACCCTCCTGCCTAAATTATTACCTGCCTGGAATCTAAAGTTTTTCTATCTCAGCTTGTGCCCTCTTCTACACCCAGTCCCACCTTGGCTCCACACTTTGGTCTAGGAGGGCAAATCCTTCATCCCTGCCCACAGGATGGCTGCTGCAGCATTTGGTCACTTTTTATGGAGGAAGGTGTTATCTTAAGTTATCAGGTGTTAACCTGATCTGGTTGTCTCAGGCATTGACCAGTTTTATTCTATGCTTTTTCCCAAGTCTGATGTATAGGATTCTGCAGAAGTTTAGCTCTGGGCTAACCATTTGATCCCTGCCTAAAACAGAGTGGAGAAACTGGTTGCAGTCATTCTTCTCCCTTGATCTTGGTAATCTCAGTTGAGGTTAATTTGTCAGCAATACAAGCAGGGGAAATGCAGTGTGCCTGATCTGCATGAATGGAGCAGAAGAAAATGCCTTGTGATTTAAATTAATATTGATCCCACTAATAGGAATCAGAGGACCAAAATAAATTACATAAATGGAATAATCAAGACGAAAAATTTCTACAGAGTAACCTTGTGTTAATGGAGCTGATTTTTCTGATGTCAGGTAAAGACAGAGAAGGATAACACACCATTTGTTTGGAAAGACAGTGGGCACTGCTGTCTCCTGCTCTGGCTGCCCAGGACTGCTGAGATAGGAAATTATTTCTGAGGACCCAAGATAGACTTGAAAAAAACCTATTTTTTCCTGTTTTGCCTGGCTCTCTGTGAAAACGCCCAAAAGCCTGAGGCTGCCAACACGTTTTCTGTGTTTGATTGATAGCCCTATTTCCCTTCATTTGGGGAGCCTCCCCAGCTGGCAGGTGTAAGTAACCTTTGCTGGCAGGAGCTCAGGTGCTGCTGCAGGCAGTGCCTGGCAGCTCTGTGGGGCAGAGCAGCAGTGCAGGAGTTGGAAACAGGCAGGGATGAATGGGAGCTGGGGCAAGGGAACCAGCTCAAAGCTTCTTGGCAGCAGACAGAGTAGATAACATTTTGAATGCTGCTGCTCCTGTACTCCCACATCAGCCCTTGCTGCATGTGGCATTGCTAAACAGATGTGGCTTTACCTGAAGCTCCAGTTGTGAGCACTGAGCTGCAATCCACTGGGGAGGGAGGAAGGGAATGATTGTGGCAACACACTCTGGGCACCCTGGCCTGGCACAGGCTTCTCACAAGGACCTTGTGGACCTGTTTTGTTCTACAGGTGGCACAGAACAGCAGTGTCTCTGTGGGATTTGTGCAGGATGGTTTGTGAGCATCTTTGCCCTCTCTGGGCAGCCTCCTACAGAAACAGTCACTGCTCCCTGTGGGCAGGGCAGAGGTTGGGTCTCTGTTTGCCAGGTGCTGTCTGCTTTGGGTTACATTTGTGTGCTTGTTTCTCTGTTTGTGGAATTGTCAGTGTGAGTTTGTGTGTGATATGGTTTCACATTCTTTGTTGGAACTCATTTAGGTCTTGTACTTGTGGAAACACAAGTAAATTTCTTGTCCCAAGTTAGTGAAAATGTTATTTTGATTTGTCTTGTCTTAGGGTTTCTGATTAAAACTGGAGGATTTTTAAAAAATTTTGTTTGTGTGCTATTTGAAAAGTGTTTAAAAATTGGAAGATTATGTTTTGTAAATGAGGAGGAGTAGTTCAGGAGACTTCTCTTGCTGAGGAATTCATATGCAGAGTGGGACTCAGGCAAAGCTTCTCAGCTCTGGGAAAAAAGTCATGGTAGAAACCCTCAGTCCCACCCATGCTCACCCTGAGTTCTAACACAGCCAGGCACCAGAAGCACTTGGCAGATTTTATCTCAGGGTGTTCAGAATGGCACTGGTGCCTAGTGGGGTGCTCATTTCACACTGCTCAAAACCTGTTTGGAGATGTTCTGTCCCTTCTCCAGCTCAGCTGATCCAGAATTTGCTTCCACTCCTTCCATAGCTCTATCAGCTGGAGTTCAGGTGTTAATTTGAGGGCATTCAGTGACACACACACCTCGTGTATTTCACTGGGGTTTCCCCAAGAGCAAATTGGGAATATGGCATCTCCCCTTCAGCAGTTTGATCTGTGCCCTTCCTCACTGAAATGTTCCATCACCTTCTCCCACTGCTTTTACCCCTGACAGCAGCCGTGGTGAAAAACTTTCAGAAACAGACTGTGGGAAGAAAAATATTTTAAACAAAGTTTGACATTCACTTAAGTTCCTTCTGGAGATTTTGAAACAGCCCAGGGAATTTGGATGTGTCATTTTCATGCTTTCTAGTTCTGTTCAATTTTTATTACATAGACTTTATTTAAATGTCTCAGACTGCATCAAACATTGCTATTACTGGATGTGGAACTGTGCTGGATTGTTGTGTCAAATGTATTACACACTGCTACTTGTTTTTGAAATTTAACATTTTTTTCATGACATTTTTTTGACATTATAACTTTAGTCAATCAAACTTGTGTTACATTAGTACTTTCTTGCATATTTAATACGTTTCAGTTCTATCTCTGCAGCAGCTCCCAAAGTTTTCAGATAAAGCCTTCAAAAATATAGTAAGTATAAATCATAATTAAAAAGTTTTAAGGAGATTATTCCAGCTGTTTTCCTGTGATGATGATTTCCCTGTGTTTGGAAGAGCTTGTGTGCTGTGCTGCTCTAGGATGCTGCACACACAAATTCAAGGGACATAAAAGAAAGACTGAGACAGTGAATCTATAAAACAATATGGCTTCATAATAGCTGAAAAGCTGCATTATCCCAAATACTCTGTAAATAATCTTTCCTATCCATTAACTGGATACATTTTGGATAAAAAAAGAACATTTGATATCAAAAAGAAAAACAGTCAATATGGACATATATTAGCTGAATGTCAGGGAGTGAAAAGCAGAGTGTGCATGTATGAGCAGAGGATTTTTGCTGAATTGGAGATTAGGCTTCTCTTAATTCTGTCCCATTATTGTGCATTCAGCACGTGCCTGCCTTGTGTTTACAGGAGCACATCCAGGGAATGCTGCACCAGGGATGCTGATTAGCTCCCTGAGCAGCACCTCCTTCCTGGTTCATGTCACTCATTATGTGAGCTGCTCATGGGAGAAGCAGAATGCAGGGGAGAATTTCGTGCCTGAATTTTGAGCTGTAGCAAAGATGAGGTGCCCGTGGTCTGAGGCATCATTTTCCAGCTGAGTTTTCTGGACTGAGTGTGGGACTGGCCTGAACCTCCTTTAACCCTCCCAGCATTGGTTAAAGGAAACTTGGTCAGCACTCCCTTCCTTGTAATTGTGTGTTTGCTGACCCATGTGTGTTTTCTGGGATGCTGGGATGGCAGGGCCAAAGCAGGAAAGTGGGAGGGCAGCACAAGGCTTGGGAAAAGTGTGCAAAAAGTGAATGTGGACATAGGAGCAGGGGAAGAAGATGTGAAGAAGACCAGGATGGTGTGGTGGGGAAGAGGGAATGCAGGGATGGAGCATCTAGGAGAAACTGGAGGGTGGCCACTGCTGGGAGATAGTGACTGGACATCTGGTTGGGGTCTGAAGGCTTTGCAGAGGTACAGACAGGCCTGAGGGATATTGAAGGAGATGGAGAAAGTATAAAGGACAAGAAACAAAAAGTCCTATGAAAATCTTTGTACAAATATTTGAACCTCTTATATAGGAATCTCTGTGGAAGTCTGTAGTGGCTATAATGATAATATATTCATCCTGGGGCCAATAATAATGTTTGATGGAAAAATAAGCTCACACTGATTTAATTTCTTCTTCATGCTTCTCAAGGGCAAGTATTGTTTGGTAAATTTTCTGAACAGGTTTTAGAGCTGGACTACAATTTCTCAATAGTTCATATTAAAGCCATGCTAAAATTCAGAATCAATTAGTGAGAATAGTGTTAGCTCACTGAACTTTGGAAAAGCAAAAAGAGAGCACAGATAGAAACCTGCCTTGCTGTCCTTTTCACCAAGTTTGTGTGTTTTACATCGTGAAGCTGAAAGGCCAAAGCAGCACTGGGGAAATACACTGGTGAAGGAGAAAGTTGTTGTTCCCTCCTTAATTAAAGATAATGAACAATTTAAACTCACAGTTGATTGTTAGAGAACCAAAGCCAGACTCATGAACTTTCCAAATGTACTGAAGTTCCCTGAAGTCTGCATTGGGGAGCTGGCAATGGCTTCGTGTGTAATTGCTTAGCTGGATTATTTGCTCTATTTTTCTTTCCTCTTTCATGTCTGACTGGCAAATAACCTCCAGCAGAAGGACCTATATTTGCTTTTTTCTGAGCATGGTCCTACGGCTCAGCAGCAATTTCAGTGCCCCAGGCAGCCCACACAGAGTGTGCTGACTGGGGGTGTCAGCAGGACCCTCCAGAGGTCTGTCCTGTGTGGAGAGAGACCCCATCCCATAGCTGCAGTGAGAGAATCCTGGCTGCAGTTTCTCCCTGCCTCCCACAGCAGGGGTGGAAAGCTTTTGCAGTCCTCAGCCCTGCTGCCAGCCAGGCTGTTGTAAGCTCTGTGACCCAGCTGCTCACAAGGAGAGCACCAGCAGGCTCCCATCAGTGACTGATGGCACCAGGGAAAACCCTTCATGGGCTTGTGAGCCCCAGGGGCTGTGTTAGGGGATACCAGAGACATTTGAGGTATTTCTGATGGGGCTGTTAAAAGGATTGGAAAATGCCCCAGATGCAAGGGATCTCTTGTTCTGAGCCATTCTTCAGCTCACATGAGTTCTCCTTCAAAAAAAAAAAAATCTTTTGTCAAGCTCCCTGACATGCAGCGGAGCTGGCTTCAGCAGGTTCAGATTTATTGACTTGATTTCACCATGCCAGCTTTTGCTGGAGAACAAAGTTGTGTGTTTTTAAATAAAGGTCTCATGTAAATGTAGTTTAGAAGACTTTTAAATAAACAATTAATATCTTCTGTTTCATCCATGCATATAAATTTACATTAATCTGCAGCTAAGTTAACAAATGCTACTTTTTGCCTTAAATACTGAGTTTGATGAAAACAGTATTTTGTGCCCAACTGGTTATAGTGATCGTGTAATTGAGGAAATATATGAGACATTAAAACTCTGTGACATCTCCTTCCCATGCTAAAGACTGTAAGAGGGATTGATGGGACCAATAAATCCTTTCCCATAGGGAAGAATGTAGAAAAACCTGGAAGCAGTACAAAATATAGCCCACCTGGTAGTTTTATGGGCCTATCTGAATGCTGTAATCATTTTAAAGAGGTGTTGATTAGTACCAGCAACAATTGGCAGCATCAGTAGCATCAATTTCAACAGCAGCACTGGAGGTCCTTTAGTTCCCATTTTGTGGCTTGGATGCAAATGATTCATCCAGTCAGCAGGTGCTGTTCAATCCATACTAAATATATGGAGCTAACAGATGAAGGAATGCAGAATTTGCACTTAGAGAAATAATTGAATGCCTCAAATGTCACTAAAATTCATTTATTTGAAAAGGCATTTTACAGTGCAGACAGAAAGCAGGCAGAAAAGATACAGGCCCAGCTCCTCGGGAAAGTAAACATGGCCAAGGCAGTTTATCCTAACTGGGAGTCTGGCATGGAGGTGGTTCTTTCCCTTTTATCATGAGTGTCTGTAGTTTCCACATCTGAACCTCTTCCTGCTAAAACCCAGTCCAGCAGCAGTGATGGTTCCAGCCAGATCATCAGGATTCATCTGGCTGAGCCTGAAGGAGGAGAGGCAAGCCACTGCCACTCAGAGAATTGGGAGCACCTTTCCAGAGCTGCAGAAATGCTCTCCATGAAGCTGAAAACCGGCGTGATGACATGATGCCATCAGCAACAAGAATCAATGATTCTGTTTTGCAAGCAGTTCCTGTCTTTTCATGTTGGGGTTTATGTGTTTCAGTTCCTTCCTGCCTGTGGTGTCTGAGGCACACAATCAGAATGAGAATTGGAAGTCCACAAGCAGCAGACAGTGGAGTGTTGTTTATCCAAGGTTCCATACAGACTCAAACAGGCCATTGGTGTTTCTCTTTCCTGCTGGCAGATGTACTGCATTGAGACTTGCTGTTTCCAGCATTTTGGCATTCAGGCTCCCTGTCAAAGTTTTGAAAAATGTCAGTTCTATCATGTATCAAAAGGAAACAGAGACCATCAGGGGCCATCTCTGACCAGTGAGTGCAGAATTCAGAGGGTTTGACAGGATTTGCAATAACCCTCACCTGGGATAGGCTGGGCTAAACCAGTCCCATTTTCACCTCAGCAGGTGAAAGAGAGAGCTGCTGGTCTGCCAGTGTGCACAGGGTCCCAGCACAGTGAAATCCACTTATCCACAGAGTATAAAACATATATTTTTCACCTCAAAACCCTTTGACACTCCAGCAATGTTGTACCATAAATAGAACTTTTGCTGTACCTATTAGCCTGGCGCTTTCTTTTTGCACTCTTTTCCATGGAACCAGTTTCTACAGAATTTGATGACAAATTGGACTTAGATCAGCAAAGCCTTGAGCGAGCTGGCCATTGATCTTGTGGCAGAATATATTGCTCTGTTATTCCTGGTGGTTCAGTTCCTATCACCATTTCTTTTTTTCATTTCCTTATTAATAAAAGAAGAGTGGCAAATACCTACTGTGCTCGTTATCTTTTCTACACCCCATTTTTTTCTGCTAATTTCCTGATATTTTAATTTCTTTTTTTCTTATTTTGGTACATTTTCCTTTAAGGCATTGTAATTAATGGACTCTAGTAATTTCCTTTGAGACAACATTCTTAATTGCTGTAATTCTCACTTATGTCTTTTAGGCATCCCTGCTGGCATTGATTCATTTCAATTTGCATTCCTGAATGCTGTAACTATAAATACCCAATACAAGTAGGAGCTGGTCTCTTGTCCTCTGAATGCTATACAGCTTTTTCTTAGCTTTTTTTTTTTTTTTTTTTTGGTGCAAAACTAAATGGTATCTTATGGTGTAGCCTTATTTTAAAAGCTGGCATGTGTGTGCCTTGATCATGGTGGTGCTTTGGGTTGGTGGCAAAGTGCCAGGGTGATGTGTTCCACTGTGCACACCTGCCATTTTGGAATTATTTTGAGAATTACAACCTTTAAGGGGTTTTTAATACCAAATTGTCCAAACAAATGTGTTTTCCAGGGATAGAAGTGGCAAATTATGAATAGGACTTGCAAATCTAGAAAAAAAAATTACATGTGCTGGTGACACAAGATTTCTTTATATAGAAAAGGTGTGAATGAGATCATCTGAAGTTGGAGGTCTCCAGCCTGATGAAGGCAGCAGGAACAGCAGGACCAGGCCATTATACACAAATATTTTACCAGTGCCAGGGATGATCCTGCCCCAGGTCAAGGCTCTCTTGCCACTGCCCCCACCTCATGTTGGCTTTGAGTTAAACAGCTTTGAGTAGATATTTTGCCACTTTCAACTCATTTCTTGCAGGCCAGCAGAAAAGACACAAGGGAAAGAGGTTTTAGTCTGAGCTGTAAATAAAATGGAGAAAAGCAAAGCAGCTCTGTGTCCTGTTCCCAAACTCTGCCTCACTTGGATCTCCAGGTTTCTCATCTGCCTTTTCACTCTGGTATAGCTACTTCTTGCAGGCACAGAACTTCAAAATGAGATGAAAATTACTTGGTTACACTTTAGAATGAGTGTGTCAAGATTGCTCCAAATGCAGTAAAAATATCCTCTACAGAGAAGTCCTATTTATAGATCAAAGAAATGCAACAAATAATCCACTATTTTGTTAGTATCCCTACAAATGCATTCCCATGGAAGGGAATGTGAAATGTGGCTCTGCACTCAGCAATTGAAGCAGTTGCAGTTTCTGTATTGATGACAGAGTTGCAATGGGCAAGGATTGCTGGATTGCAGGAAAATGGGAAAGGAATTGTCTTCTTACTCATTAAGATGATTAATAAATGAATTATGACAAGAATTAAAAGCCTAACACACTGAAATAATACTGATACTGGTGAATTAAACTGCTTTTCTAGATTACTTCTGTTTAAATCTGTGTCCACTGCATATCATTTACAAACAGGTGATGGGCAGCACACAGAACAGGCAGGAGGCAGAAAGGAGAGAGATCCTCCACTGAAAGGGTGGCCAGGGAGACAATGGGGTCACCATCCCTGGAAGTGCTCAAGGAATGACTCCACGTGGCATTCAGTGCTATGGTTCAGTTGGTATGGTGGTGTTTATCAAAGGCTGGCTCAATGATCTTGGAGGTCTTTTCCAAACTCAGTGATTCTATGGTTCTGTGATTTTTGCTAATGTGCAGTTCCAGGGTGACACTGGCAATTATTTGTTACACCTTTTCATTTTATCACGTGTTTATTTGGAATTCTTTACTTGTTTTTCCATACTCTAATGTCTTTTTATTTAATGGAGAGTATTTGTGAACTATTATCATGTTCAGCAGAGAATCCCATTTTCCCCTGCCTCATTTATTATTGTTGTAAATTTTCCATTCACTGACAAAAATGAGTTCTGTTTTCCTTGTTCTTTATGAAGTATGGAGTAAAGGGGCTTCATTGCAATGTCTTTAATGCCAATTAGAATGAAATGCAACATTGCCTGGCAGGAAAGCTCACCTGCCTTGGAGTCCAGATAAGGCTGTAATGTGCTCCGAGAACAGGTTGTGCTGCTTTTACACCTTCTGTTGTCATCCTTCCTCTTAACTGATGTGCTTTCACATGGCCCTGGGTGCCTGGTGCAGGGCACCTTTCCAAAGCAGGCTGTCCCTCTGCAGAATTTTGTGCCCCAGGTCCCTTCCCTTCAAGTCAGTATCAGCACCAAGCTGGACATGCTGTGATGTGCTGAGGGTGGACCAGGCTTTCTCTGCAGTTTTTTTTTGGTTTTAAGTAATAATAAATGGGCTCATTCTCTTTGTGTCTGGGTTTAAAACAGAGATAGATGACTTGAAATGAGAGTGAATTAAAATTCAAGATGTGTTGGGAGCTTGAACAAGCTGGGCTGGGTTCCAGGACGCTTCACGAAGAGACAAAGACAGGAGGGGAGACAGCAGAAGTGGTGAGAGCAGACAAGAAAAAGTGAAGTGGTGGCTGGCAAGGAGCAGGGAGGGAGTGATTCCCCCCCTGCTGAATGGGAAGTGATGTGAAGGAGGTGCTGCTGGGCCTGTGCTCTGTATAGAGACAACTTTTGCTTTAAATTGGTTTTAAGTTAATCAAACTAGGAGGAAAATGCTTTAAAAACATTGCCCCTTTTCCCTTTCACTCCTTCCTCCTACAACTGATGCTGCTTCTGTCTTTGCCATTTTCTAATTTTTCTCGTTTCTACTGGCTCTGTGCAAAATGAAGGAAAATATTCCTTTTTCCTTGATTCCCTCTCCTCCCAAGCAATCCTTTCTATAACAAAAATCTGAAAACAGCTGTACATCCCTGGGAGTGTGCAAGGCCAGGTTTGATGGGGCTCTGAGCAACCTGGTCTTGTGAAAGGAGTCCCTGCCCAAGACAAGGCAGGGATAAGGTGATCTTTAAGGTCCCTTCCAACCCAACCCATTCTGTGATTCTGGGACATGGAAAATGCTGCTTCCCTCAGGACAAGTCAAATATCAGGGAGGATATTGATGGCTGCAGCCTGGAAGGGTCACAGCCAGGATGAGGAGCAGGCTGAAAAAGTACCCTTTTTTCCAATTACTTCTTTTTAAAAAGTGTAAATTCTTTTTTTTTCTTTTTTCTTTTCTTTTTTTTTTTTAATTCCTTCTTTTGTAATTAGGTGGCATTTATTGGTATTTTCTTATGAAGAAAATGATGAATGGGTCTTCAGTTAACACTACTTTGCTTGCAAATGAACTTAAAATAAGTCCATTTAATAAATGATAACAAATATGGTAGAGCTGAAGGGAGGGCCACGTAATTTATTGATTTTTTTTTCCAAATTAATACATAAAATAAATTTGAGCAATATAATTTTCAGCTGGCTTCATAAAAATAAATAAGCATATTTTGCAAAGCACTATTAAAGCAGGAAGAGATGTAAACAAGATAACATTGTGCTCTGACTGGGATTCCATTTTTGCAAAAGAAAGGTGTACTTTGTCAAGGAAAATTAATACTTAATGGTCTCATCCTCTGAAATGTCAAAGGAGATATGAAAGATTTTCTGTTATTATGCAGGATTTTCATCAAGGAAAGCATATGCAAAAGGTATCCAACCTGCTGTAGAACTGCTCCTCCAGCAGTTTTTCTTGTCTATAAATTCCCAGAATTAATTGTACTCTGCTGAGCTCCTCATGCAATGTTAATGCAAACCCGTGGGACTCAGTTTGTCCCCTGCACTCTGAGGCCTTGTGAGTTCACGTGCTGGGTTTGGATGTCCTGTGGAACCAGGAGCCAGTCCAACCCAGGGGTGGAGGAAGGGTAAATTTTAGTCCTTAAGGGGCACAAAGAATTAAGCCAAATTTTGGCAACTGCATCCTGGGCTGCATCTCTGGCAAGAGCAATCCAGCTCTTCTTCCTTCCCTGAATTCAGCATCTGCCTCATAAATTCTCCTTCCTGGGACTGCCTGACACAGGAGCACACTTATTTAAGGTCAGAGCTAGCTTTTTGATAGCTTCCATAATGGTGACTGCCATTCTTAAGAATATATACTGTAAGAAATATAAATAGATTGGCCTTTGCTGCCTGCTGCTGTTTGTCAAAGTTCTCAGCTGTAAAAAATAAATATGATTGTGCTCCTGGATTGTGCTGACTGGAGCTGTGGGCTGAGCAGGGAGTGGCAAATGGGTCTGTTCTGCCAGGGGCTACTGAAGCCATTTGTTTGGGAAGGGAGCTGTTGTCACCTCAGTCTCAGCAAGCACTGGTTTTCCTAAGAAAGAGCAGGAAATCTGTATTGAAATCAGGTAATAGTTTGCACCAAAGTAACACCGTGGAGCTTTACTGGACTCTAGAAACCTGCTCCTCTCCCAGCTCTGCTTCTGCCTGGGCATTCTCTTCACATTAAGATGCACAAGTGGGAGAAGTTAGGGCTTTCCTGATTACACTTCATCAAGTGAAAATGAAAGCCAGAACCAGTAACTTCAGCAGGTTTGGGGAGCACCTGAAGAGTCTAAGAGAGTGATGTAATCTGCAAAACACAGTAGAAGTTCACCATGGAAAAAATAATCTGAAGTGCTGGCAAGGAGATCTCTCTGTTCTTGTGCTGAAGCACCACAGAGATCCACAGAGGTGTTTGTGTGACTGACAAAATCCAGCTGTGTGTGGGGATATTCCTGCCTTGGCCTTTGTGAGCAGCAGCAAAGATGATGGCTGAGACTTGCTGGGGTTCCCTGGAGTGCAGAGGGGGCTTCACTGGCACAGAAGATCTCTCTGGATGCACCACTTCTTCAGCACTTGGTTTTTTTTGTCCTTTGTGCCCATGATCTGCTCCTGGAATAAGGCCAGGATTATAGTAAAGGATGCTGATGCTATGGAATAAGTGTTTTCGTGTGCTGTGCAAAGTTACTTCTCTTTAGAAAATTTGGTTGTGCTGGCACAGCAAAGCTCTGGATACCTGTGCATGTCCCTCTTGTCCCAGTCAAGTGTAAAGGGCAAACTGAGATGTGCTGCTGATGCTTACAGGCTGATAAAAATGCCTAAGTGACTCATGGATTCTTGATTCAGTTGTTCAAAGAAAATTGTTACAGCAAAGGTTGAGTTGTACAGATAGTTCAGTCATGTCTTAAATGCAGATGCAGCACCACAGTTAGATGTAGCCTGTGGCATTTAAGATTTATCCACGATATGCAGAGTGGCTCAGTAACACATCTCCAACCCTTGTACTCCTAAGGAACAGTGTAGATAAGTTTGTAGAAACATTTTTTGGGAAAGAAGCAAAAAATCTGCATGTCTAGTCCAAAATTCAAAGTGAACTCAAACTAAAACATTTGGGGCATTTTGGAAATGCCCCAGAAGTTGGTTAACTTCTGTAAAAATGTAAATAAATCTTGATTTTCAGGTTTGAAATTATCTTACATGTAGCTCTTGACAGAAATCTACTCAGCCTACAGTCTGGATCACTTTGGTCTCCTCACATTCCTTCATCCTTGTGTGACTCCATGCTCAGATCTGTTGGAGCCCCTGCAATCTGGCCACTGACTGCATGTGTAGGTTTTTGTCAAAGTTTCTAGAGCAGCCACCATGCAGAGAGCTCAGCTGTACAATTCACAGTGGCTGAAAGGTGAACTTGGAAAAACACAAATGTAAGGAACATCTCACATCTTTCTGCTGGTTGCATTTTATGGTGTACCCTTCATATTCAACTTAGTACAGAAGATCGAATGAGGACAAAATTGTGGGGTTTTTCTAACACAGCTTTTTAACATAACACCACCCTTATTTTCTTCAAAGCTTCTGACTGCAACTTAACATAAAATAAGTTACACTGATAGTGTTCCCGTGCCTCCACTTAGAGATATGACACCGTTCTGGCCCTCCCTTGTGACTTTTCCCCAGCTGGGCACAGGGTTTGGCTGGGCAGAGAGCACTGAGGTGCTGCTGCAGGCAAACTCCTCAGCTCTGCTCCCACAGCCGAGGGTGGCTCCAACACTGGTTCTTCCCCCAGAAATACACTACAGCTTGGGAGTGTTATACCAACACCCCTTCTTTTCAGGAGCACAGCCTCTTCTAGGCTGGAGTGAGAGCTCTGTGCTCCCCCTGCTCTCCCTGCCGAGGCACGGGCGCTCAGCCGAGGGGTGACCGTGCTGGATGCCACCAGCACACACAGGGCCAGCCCGAGGGGCTGTGGCACCGCACCCTGCCGAGTGTGCGGGGCTGGGAACCCTCTGGCTGCTGTCCCGGCTCTCGGCGGGGAGAGGAGCGGGAGGAGGCTGCAGGCACGGCGGGCTGTGAGTCAGGAGAGCCGGGGGCGGCTCAGCGCTGCTCTGGAGCTGCTGGGGCCCCTCAGCACAGCTCCCTGTCTGGAGCTGCTGTCCCCTCAGCACAGCTCCCTGTCTGGAGCTGCTGTCCCCTCAGCACAGCTCCCTGTCTGGAGCTGCTGTCCCCTCAGCACAGCTCCCTGTCTGGAGCTGCTGTCCCCTCAGCACAGCTCCCTGTCTGGAGCTGCTGTCCCCTCAGCACAGCTCCCTGTCTGGAGCTGCTGTCCCCTCAGCACAGCTCCCTGTCTGGAGCTGCTGTCCCCTCAGCACAGCTCCCTGTCTGGAGCTGCTGTCCCCTCAGCACAGCTCCCTGTCTGGAGCTGCTGTCCCCTCAGCACAGCTCCCTGTCTGGAGCTGCTGTCCCCTCAGCACAGCTCCCTGTCTTCCGCCACAGCGACTGTACCCCGGTGACACCGCACTCCGGGTTCGGTCACCAGCAGCTTCAGCTGTCCCTCACGGGGACGGATTTTCACCTCCCATTGATCCACCACCACTCCTGGCCCATGGCTCCTTGCACCCCTCTGAGATGCAGCTGGAGATCTCGACCAAAGGCTGTTTGCTCGTGTCCTTGGCTGTCAAACTCTGAGCATCAGTAGAAGGTCCTCTTGTAAAGACCAGCAGGTATAAGCTCTGCACATTGCAAACCACTGGGAAAGTGTTCTTTCCTGGTCTGTTGAAATTTTGGAAATATTTCAGCCCATGCATCCGTTGCACTGTTTTATTCTTGCAACACATATTTTGTTAAAATCACATTGAAAACATTTAAAGAACAGAGAGAGGAAGGAAGAAAAATCTTGTTGAAGGCTGAAACAAATTTGCTGCATCTGCCCCTCATTACCCTGTCACCGAGAGGTGCTTTTGGACAGCCTCTATCTGCTTGCATTTCTGCCAAGGTGTTTGGAAATACACCTTGTTCCATTCTTTCCTGTGAATTTCTTTGCCTTTCTTGGTTTCTTGGTATCAGGTGACTGTCAAGGAAACACAACTCCCACTCCATTTAGGAAGTACACTTTTCAACTTTGGTGTAGGTAAAGCACAGCTTTTGTTAACAGCCAGTGGGAAAATCCCAAACCTTTAAAATGTTCCTGAACCTTCAGAAGTTTTTCCTAATAACTTAAAATATTTTTTGAGAACTAAAGCTTATTTCTGTCCTCCTTACTTTGGTGTCTTTATAAATGCTGGAAGACTGTCTCCCTGTCTGCTGTGGCTCTACATTTATAGCATGCTTACAGCAAAATCCTATTTCTGTTTGTAGTTGTAAGAACTCCCAGGCTGATCCCTAAAAAGATCTGATTGCTCTGTAGCCCTTACTGCCTCAATTTGTCTGAAAAATATTGGTCTATTCTTTCTCGTTAATAAATGTATGGCCCTTCTGTCTGCCACCAAGGGTTTCATTGGTGTAAGTAGTGCAGAATACTTCATATCTTCCACATGTGGATTAAAAGAGGCTTAATGGAATGTAAGTATTTATATTATTTGAATAAACAGGTTTCTGCTTTTTTTTTCTGGTTGTTAATTTTGCTCTTTAATTCTATTCATTTACTTAGAGTGTTTTGTTCTGTCTAACAGACCTGCCACAGGGATCAGTGAGACCTGAGATCAATAATTGCTGGAAGCAAAAGGCTGGAGGCAAGCTGTAGCTACAACAGGTTTTCCAGATCTGACTGGGCACACTGAAGGGCAGTGCTGGCCTCTTATGTGACAGTTTTTCCTGACATGCATGGCACTGTCTTTGCAGCTCAGGGGAGGTTTCCCTGCTGGAAGGGTTAATGTCACATCTCTGTCACTCCTGTAGGGGTGAACCATTGCTGTAACCACTCTGGTGCCATTATAAGGTAATGTATTCTCTCTTCCATTAGTGCTGTGAATTGTTATTGATAGGTGTGTTTGGAAAAAATTATTTATAATAAAGAAATGGTTGGCACTTTTCTGCTACTTAAAGCTTTCTTGGTTACTTTCCTTGTGCTTTTTATACTTCACTCCTAAACTCACACTTGGGGCTGAGTGGTTGGGAAAAGGGTCTGTGGCAGATTGAGCTGCGATCTTCAGAATTACTGGGGAGTTTTGTGTCAGCAAGTTATTCAAAATAAAGCTTAAGGAGTACATCTGTCAAATGGTTTGAAGAAATTTGAAAGAGTGGAGAATGCTGGTGAGAAATTAGGTGTGGTTGCAGGTAAGACATTTGTCTCAAACAAAGACAAATAGTCAGGTGTTGAGATCTGCTTTTATAAAAAGAGGAGAGGGATGCATCTGGGGCCCTGTATTGGTATAGGCTTTACAGATCTTGCCAGGGGAAGCATTGTTTTAGGAGCTGTCACTGCAGAGCTTTGTCCCCTCCAAAGACATCCCCAAAATGGGAGCTGTCCTTCACGAGCAAACCTTGTGGCACCTGCAGTGGGAGCCACTGAGAGTGTGTGTCCCCTTTGTTATGTCACAAAACCCACTGGTTTTTATAGAAATGCTATGTGGAATAAAACTCATTAATTTTTTCTTTTTTAGCTTTTTAATCAGAAATCCTGGGAGCAATGGTTTTGTTTGATTCCTGCAGGGTCTCTAGCTGAGGTCCAAAGTCACAGCCCAGGGATGGCTGCAGTTCTCCTGGCACAAGAGCTCTCAGATTACTCAAGGTACTTCACAGCCTGTGCATAACCTTCAACTCTCCCTCTTAAAGAAACAGCTGAAAATATACTTGCATTTATGTCTTCTTCCTCTGAGATATTTAAAGCTCAAGCCCTGTGCAGTGTTTTAATATAATTGTTATGTACAGTTCTCCCTGTGTACTTGCTCACTTCAGCAAACGAAGAATTGCACATCATTGATGTTCAGAGTCTGCAAAATTTATTCCCCAGGGTTGTTTATACACTATGCTTGTTTATTTTTTTCTCTCCTGATGCTGCTATCTGTCAGATGACAGCTGGGAAATTCAAGATGTGTCTATATTAAATGAGGAACCATTTTGTGTTGTTTTAGTAGACAAGTCAGCAGTTCTAGGAAGGAAGCACCACCTTAAGGCCTGAAAATAAACAAATATTTATTTCTTGTTCTGCTCTGAAGTGAGGTTCCAGTGCAGCAGCAGTGGGATCAGTCTGGGAGCCCAGGTGGAGCCAGGCCAGTCCCCAGAGGTTTTGGGTAACAAGCAAAGTAGCTGTGACACTGAGTGTCTGCTGGAGGCTGGTCTGAGCCTTGCACTGAACCAAGGATGACATGGAAGATATTTCACACCTGTGCAGGTGACAGTTCCATAAGTAAAGGTTAACACTGTGTTCCATCAGTCCAGCAGGGTAGGGAATGCTCAGGTCTGCACCCATGGTGCCCATTCCTGGAGTCTCTGAGGCTGCAGTTCCAGGGGCTGGGGTGCTCTGTATGTCTGGAGCAGTCAGCTTACACAGTCACAGCATACACTGCCCACAAGCACAAACCACACACAGCTACAAAGCCTGCTCTAATTTGGGCTGGATTGCTCCATATCCATGGATAAACAGAGGGGCAGTGAGGCCCATCCATGGCAATGGGCAGCCCAGGAATGTAAGCACTATTCCATAAGGTGAGGCTGCTGAGGAAGCCCTCCTGGCATGGCCAGAGCTGGCCCCAAGCACAGGGTGTCCCTTTGCCAGCTTGCTCTTGCCTCTTGCTTTGTGCCCCTGGGCAAGATGCAGAGATGTGGCCCTGAAACATCCTCATCTGCAGAGGAAAGATTACAATACTTGTCTTCCAAACAGGGACTTTGCTAGGATTAGGCAGTTACTGTGTAAAGTGATGAATGTCCCTGTTAAACACCAGGGACATCAGTGTTATTGTATAAATAGCAAACGATAATAAAAATATTAAATTGGATAGGCTTCTTAAATAGTTATTTCTCCAGGCTGCCAGTAACATCATTTTTAAATCATTCAGAAGCAAATTAGCATGCAAATGTTTCTGCCTCCATTAGCAGAAGATTTTGGCAGTTTTTAGTTTAAAAGACAATGCAAGATTAAAAGTTAGAACCTGCTATTCACTGGCTGGCAATGAAAGAGCTGTCAGAATCCAAGAGATTTCTGCTTCTAGTTAAAAAAATGCCACTGTTGCTTAAAAGAAGTATAAAGGAAAGGAGAAATGCAATCTGAGATCTGGTAACATCAAAGGTGGGAATAGCTAAATACAGAGTTGTGTAAAAGCTTACCTACAAGCATCATGGGGAGGCAGAGTATCTGGTAATTTCTTTGCACGTGATCTGCCTTTTGAATTTTGCAAAGTTATGTGTGTTTGATCTCACCCAAGCACAAAAATCAATGAAACACAACAGAGTTTTTGGGTGGGCTGTGGGATTTTGAACAAATCCTAACTGAGTTCAGAACAATGTGAGGCAAACAGATTTTGCTTGATATGAGCTAAAGGAAAATCAGATTTGTTGCCTGGAATCAGAGTCAATTAATGGATTTCTCTGCTATTTCGAATGCCTTTTCCTACTTGTCTCCAATTTTCACTCTCTTCCTCAGAATTGTTTCTGACTTACAGATTATATAAACAAACATCCTTAGTCCCCATAAGGTGCAGTCTGGTGTTACACCTATTTAATGACAGCTGCTGTCAGAAATGCTCCCAGCTCCACTCTCAGCACTGCATTCCTGCTATCCCTTCTGCACTGGATCCTGCAAAGGTGGTTGGCCCAATTTGACAGGAAACTATCTCAGTAAAAATACCCCCCAAAATCCCATGCTCTGCTTGCTCTGTTTGACCAGCCCAGTCATTGATGTCAGCACGGGCAAGGGGACAGGACCCTGGAGCAGGGACAAATGTGGGAGGGAATGCAAACTGCTGCATATGACAGAAGCCTACAGTTGCACCAGGGAAATATAAGGTGAAGTTCCTGTGGTGGCACTCCTTGAGTGGGAAAGGTGTGATGTGAGTGTGGGGTCAGGTGGATGAACTCACACCTCTGGCTGAGAGAACACAGCCCCTGCCCTCTCACAAGGAAGATATCACAGATGTTTCCATTTGCAGTGTCTCAAAAAGCTGTTCTGATTTAGAAAAAAAAAATCTGTTGATATGAGGCTTTTATTTTTGTTAATGTTGGGAACAGAGCTCTTGTGTAACATGACTCCTGAAGTTTTCCAAGGTGTACAAAATGCTAGCACTCCTGCAGTAATTACTAACAGCTTGATTGACTGAAGAAGAGCTGTGCAACTTTGTCTTGCAGCAAAATGAGATCCCATTTTCTGTTGGGACTCTTTGTGCACTGTGTGGTTTCTGCAAATGGCATCAGAGGAAGGAATGAGTTAATCTTTTCCAGCTGAAACCTCTCTGATACCTGCAAATTGAACGGAGTTTGATGTATTTTTAATTCTTGGCTCCACACAGAGACCAGGTTTGGGATGGTCAGAGGGTAAGAAGGGATAGTATTTCTGAGCTTAGCATGAATCATTCTATTTGCCTTTTTTCCTGTCAGACTTAAAACTTTACTATTTTCTGCATGGTTTTCATGTCATTTTCTGAGCCAGGATGAAATAAAATCATTTCATGCATGATAAGGAAATCTCTGGTCAGTTCTGTTCTGCAAGACCACTGTTGGAAGCTTTAGATTGAGATAAGTAAAAGGACAAGGTAACTTTTCAATATCTATTTCAAAGACTTTTTTTTCCTGCTTAATCTTCAAAGACTTTTATTTTATCATAGCTGACATAGTTTGATCACTAATGTCTCCACAGTGCTCTCTGTACAGAATGTGGGCATTCCAAGATGATGGGGGTGGTGTTTGCCATTACTGACGGGGTTGGAAGCCCCGGGCTCCTGCAAGGAAAACTGTCATCTCTGGCATTTGCAACATCCTCTTATGCACAGGTAAAGCAACAGGAGCTTGGCATTCAGCATAAGCCTGACAACAGTCAGCAAAAAAAAAAAAAAATCCATACAAATAACCCCCTCCAAACCCCCAGGAGGCATTAGACTGAAAGCAACTGGTTTGGAGATTAATTTCTCAGAAATTTCTAAATGCAGAAAAATCTTCACACCTTTGAGTACTAATTGGATGCAAAGCCCATGATTTATGGATTTGTGACAGGCAGTGAGTGACTGCTGCAGGATGTGCCTGGGGGCCCTGTGCCCTCTGGGCTCAGGAGATGGGTTTGGTGTTTGTTGGCTGCTCACCCCTCTGGCTGCAGCTCACTGGGACTGTGCCACGCTGTCCTGCTCTGTCTGGTGTTCCTGGAACTCCTGGTGCACCTGCCAGCAAAGAACTGCAGTGCTTCCCTGGACTGTGTCTAAAGCAGTTTCCCAGTCCCATGCCACTGGGGGATTCCCAGTGCTCAAATCCTGCCCAGCCTCGGGCCCCGTGTGTGGCTGGTCTGCCAGGAGGGCACACACTGCAGGGGCACCCCTGGCACCACAGGAGCACAGAGAGACCCCACTGCTCTCTCTCAGAGGCAGAGGTTGATCATTCTCTGCCACAAGCGAGCTCAGGTTCAATCTGTCTTTGACAGTGAGCAGAGCCTACTCAGCCTTCCTTACAGCTATTCATCAAAACCTCACATAGTAATGTTTCCCCTGCAAAGCAGGGGCACAGCCTGGCCTCTCCTTTTCCCTTTTTTACTTAAAGCAGTAAATATTCATTTTCTCAGAGCTCTAGGAGCAATTTCTAATCTCCATATATCCATGCTTATAAAGATGTTACTTATGCAGACATCTCTTCTGCAAAATGTTTTCTGCCTCAAAACACTCAGTACCCTTCAAGCATTCCATTCCCCTTTTAACACACATCTTGTTTCCAGCCCAGCACCCTGCCCAGCATTCTGCTCTGGCTTTGGCCTTCCACTGACAGCAGGTAATTTGCAACTCATCCCCCTCCATGTGAGAGCAAAGCTGATCATCAGCTTCTTCCAACCCACTGCCTCTTCCCTGAGATAAGAGGCTGTCCTTCCTCACAAGGCAGCAGGGGAAGCGTGTCAGGAGAGCAGAGAATCACACAGCCACACTTGTCACATTAGAGGGGAGTCTGATCCTCTCCTTGGGGACCTGTCATCCCCTGTTACAGACCACCCGAGCAGCTCCAGGGCTCTCATTAGCATTCACTGCACTTAATGTGGAATTGTAGAACACTGAACTGGAGGAAAACAGCCTGCCTTAAGTCCCATGGCCAACTGCAAGCTATCATGGCAAGCCATGCTCTTCCTGTGGTGCTGGGGCAGCAGCAGGCCAAGTCTAAATGCTTGTGGCAACCCTGCCTGGGTTTTACTCAGAAATAATTTGGTAATACTCATGGCACTGAAGAAATGAATATCCATGTACTCGCTGGTGTTTGCTGTGGGTATTTTTGGCAGATTCTGGAGAGGCTGCTCCAGGACACAGTGGGACTGCAGAGAGTGCTGGGTGCTCCTGGGTCAGAGTGCCCTCAGCTCACAGCTCTGCTGGGCATCTGCTGACCCCGTGTGACTCCACACTTGCCTGGCACTACTCTAAGTTCAGTGGCTTCACCAAGATTTCTTAAGTTACAAATGTAAGAAAGATCAAGATTTGAGCCCAGCCATGACTACAGAAGAAATACCACAGCAATAAGCTGGCTGCTTGTGGAGGGCAGCAGAGCAAGGCTGCCAGCTGTGCTGTGTGCAGGCTGGCTCTGGTGGCACCAGTGCTGGCCAAGCCAGGCAGGAGGGGTGTGCAGCAAGCAGACCTGCAGCCCTCCCAGCAGCAGGGAGGCACCACACGCTGTGCTGGGCTCTGCTGAGCTCACCTTTCCCCACTTTGTGCTTTCTTAGGGCTGGTGCAGGTGCTGCAGCTGTGGAGCTCCTGGCTGCTCACACCGTGTTTGTGTCACTGTCCCTGCAGAGCCAGCAATCGGCTCCAGTCCCAGCACAGGGCAAGTCACAGGCAGGGGCTGTGGGGCTGAGCTTTGCTCTCCCTGCTCAGTCCCTGCTGTGACACCCCCAGCTTTGCAAACCCTCCCAGCATCAGCAGTTCCTGGACACATTAAATGCCACCACAGTGCAAGAGCACAGAGGAGTTCCCTGGGGCCCAGCTACACCAGTGAATGGCACGACTTGTAATTCATCCTGTCGACAAGTGGGTGTGTTAATCAAGGGGAAAATTTGTGCAATTGGCTGATCCTGATTTCAATTAATTTCCCATTAACAGATTTCCTAAATCACTAGCAGAATGCCTAGTTACAGATGATGCCAATAACTCTTGGCACATAGGGCCTTCCTGCCATTGTAGGGGGGAGTGGGCTGGTGCAGCCAGAAGGGAGAACTTGGAGGATCCTGGGGCCTTTCTTAAAGTAAGGATTTTTACCTGAATATTTTTACAGAGGGGCTGCTTGCTGGAAGACATGTCTTGATCAAGACTGATCCCTTTATTAAGGGAAATTTGGTTTTGTGTGATAAGAAGCTACATTTGCAGTAGCATGTGCATTGTGAAGTTTGATAATTTTGATTTCTATCTTAAATTATCATAGTTCTAAGTTAAGATTCAGAAGACTTTTTACGGGATCTGACCTCTAAAACATGCAGAATTGTGTGTTAGAGAAGGAAGAAACAACATACCTGGGTATTGTAAAGGTTGAATAGTACTTCAGGTTCCTGCTGCTATGCACTGTTCCACTGCTGAAGAGTTGCCTTAAAATCAGCCTATCAAAGGGACTCTTTCAGAAGAGTGGAGGTTTAGGGAGCTGGGACCTGCTGGATGGGAGCTGTGGATTTAGACCCTGAGAAGGATGGTATAGTAAAAGAAGTTAATTTTTCATAGAGATCTCTTATAGTTCTGAATATTTTTTAAAATCCCTTCTTTAGTACTTTAGGTTTCAGTTGGTAGGAATGAGGCCTTTTTTCCTTCTGTGGGGGAGTTCCTGGTGCCTCTGAAGTCAGTGGGAGTCCTGCTCTGACTGCAGCTGCTGACCTGTGACTTTATCCTTCAGTTCTGGGGTTTGCAGTGAGCCTGAGTTTCCCTCACTCCTGGGCAGTCTAATTTGGGCTGCTCTTGACTTCTGGCTGTGCCATTGACCCTTGACCAAGGACTCTGCTATTGGAAAAGAAAACCCTTAGGGTGAACCCAGTGGAGTTACCAGTGGTGGGCACTTTATTCAGTGTTGGTCTCAAAGGAGCTTGATGTCATCTCTCATTGAGGGCTGGCTCTGACAAGCCACCTGTTTTCTACAGGTTTGTTGTTCCTTTGTCCCTGGAAATGTCTGAGCTTCCCTGCTTTTTGAGAATGTGGCAGCCCCCACTGCACTGTAGAGGGACTGGGTGTACACAGAACATCACAAATCAGTGTGCAATCATTTAAATAATCCTTTGCCTCTGTTAGAAATGGCAGATTTTTGTTTGGGCATGATTGTCTGCCAGCACCCCTCTGCCCCAGGTGGTTACCAGTGCAGTTTTGGACCCTGGCAGAGCCTGCATTCTCTCAGGAGTGCTGTGCTCACCACCAGCCCTGGGAGCAGCCACTGAAGCAGGATCAGTCACAACCCTGGAATTTAAACAGCAGCATGAGGAAGGGGAAAAAAAGAAAAACGCAGAGCAAATAGTCTGGCTGGGGGGAAGGAAAATGAATTTTATTCTATAATTAAGCTACAAAGCAGGATGACAGACTTCATAAACTGAGTTCTGTTTCCCCAGACAAGCCAATTAATGTACATGGTTGGAATGATATGTGTTTTAACAAGCAGCATGAAGAATAGTGTGTTTCACGTTAGGAAAGTTACAGTTGAAGCCTTTAACATGCACAGTCAGCTAGATACAAAATACCAACAAATCTATCTTAACAAGCTTTTAAAATGTATTGGGAGTAATGAGGAGAAAATATAGGAAGACTTACAAACACACATGAAAGTAATTTCAGCAGTTATAGATTGCATAGCATAGTGAAAGCATTTTAGTTACTGAGCAGCAATAAAATGTGTTGACTGTTTAATTTGTACACAGTTTTTTTTAATGGCATTTTAGAAGTTGCCTTTTGGCAGAGAGAATACATAAGGATGTCAACTTATTGTAAGGCAGATGGCTGATGAGAGCTCAAGTCATCCTCAAGGTTAGAGCAGTTGTGTGAGAATAATGCACCCAAGGATCTGGGATGTTGGTGGCTTCGGATGGGTCCATAACCAATTCCAGTCATGGATCCCACCAGCAAAGGCATTCTTGGATTAGCAGCTGGATTTCAGATGTTCTGCTGGGGCCTGGTCCTGGCCTCGTGCTGGACAACCTGCTCTTCATTCCATGGACCATAGAAAAGGCACAATGAGAAATTGTCTTTTCACCAATGGCTATAATCAAAGAGAGCAGGGGCCTCATCACTATTTGTGAAATCACTGAGATTTCCTGCACATTCTTTTTTATCCAACAACCATGCAAGACTCCCACTGTCCTTATGAGGCCTGGAAACTTCATCACAGATAATTTTACAGTTGGTTTTTTTCATCATAGTTTAGTTTAAAAGAACTACACTTTGAACAGTAAGTATATAATGGTTCTTCACTCTGGCCAAGAAGTTCCATGCTTCCATCTGAGAGGCAGATGCTTTTCAGTCCTAAGGGCAGTAGTTTGCATTGATAATAACAAAACTGAACTATTGGACCGTGTATGAAGTCCATGTAGCAGGTGGGCAGCAGTTACACCCACTGCAAAGGGAAAGGCAGTGGAAATGCTGAACTAGCTGCAAGTCCCAGGAGAGAAGGAATCAGTCTGTAAGGACTAAATGGCAACACAGATGTGCCAGAGCAGACCCTGCACTTCAGTAGCAGAGTGTGGTTCTCTCTCTGCTTGCTGCAAGGCTCCTTTTTGATGATTTGTCTCCTCCCCTCCCCTGGCAATGCCTGAGGAGAATATCTGATTGTAAGGCAGCCTGGCTCAGGCTGAGGGCAGAGCTGAGCTCCTCTAAACCCAGCAGCCCTGGAAGTGCTGTGCTGTACAAGTACTTCTCTGACTGGTTTTCCCTAAGGAATGCTCAGCCATTTGGACTGACATCGACTGAATACAGCCACAGGTCTTTGAGCTTGGAAGTTTTTAGTTCAGGGATCACAAATTTCATGCTCTTGTTGGTTGTGTTAAACTGTTGTTTCTTGAGTGCCCATCGATGTGTTTGAATGCCAGGATTAGCAGCAGTGACTTTTATGCTGCTTGGGTGGGGTTCATGTGTGACTCCCAGATTCTGTAGGCACAAGCCAAGGAGTCCTGGGAGGGCTCTGTGCTGCCAAGGCCATGAAAGAGTCCATTCAGTTGTGTCATTGCTGCTGAGCTGAGGGCTGGGGAAAAGCTCTGCTGCACTGAAGACTAGTAAGAGCCTCAGAATAGCAGCCCCAAATTTACCTCTCTTTGTGGCTTGGTGCAATAGCCTATGAATCAGCAGCAGTCAAGCCTTGTTTCCATCTATTTTTCCCCCCTCTGTGAGATGAAAGACCAGGGCCCCATGCTTGAGTAAGAAAGTTTCATGAGCAGTTCCTTCTGCTTGTGGATGGCCCAGCTGTGTTCCCCGAGCAGAGCCAGCTCCAGCCACATCTGGGCCAAGTTACACTGCTCCATCTGCTTGTCATTACACAGAAGTGAACAGCCCTGGTTTTCCATCTCTCTTACACACATTAACACAGCACTGCTGCACTCCAAACGTGCAGGGAGGCTCTTTGCAGAGGTGGATTGTGCCCAGTTCAGCTGTGGAGGTGGCATCGGTGCTCCCATTCCTCCCAGGGGCTAATCTGCTGCTGCAGACATAAAAAAGGAAAATTGATCACTAGTTTAGATTAAGTTGTAGCTTTATTTCTCTTGCTTTCCATGTGTTTAATTTATCTCTACATTCAGAATCCTTCATGCAAATTATCAGTGACTCTGCTTAATTAATTGCTACTTGTATATGCAAGATTGGTGATCACCTATACTAACATTATTGACCCCTGTTTGCCCCTTAGTGCTATCTATTTTTCCCAGGTGACTGCAATTAGAGTGTAATTAATTATCAAATAGCTATGTTCCTTTTATTCTGAGCATTGTAACAATTACTGAGATCGGCACAAAATCCTGAATACATAGTACAGTTTTGTGCTTTCCCTGTAGAGTCCATTGGAGATTTCCTGGACAACAAACACAAGCAGTGGATACATAATGTATTTCAAGACCTATAAAAGTTTCATCCTCGTGGGCCCACTGGGAGGAGGATGCTTGAATGTAACTTTTAATTGTAGAGCTGAGAAATGAAATGCAGATAAGGGATGGTTACTGTAACTGGCAGCAGACCAAAGTAAATGTTGGACGCAGCTATCCGTATCCATGAATACATGAGTAACTTTATGCTCTTGCGTTGTTTAATTGGATTCTGTGGGACTGTGAATTTGAGTACGCCTATTCATGTGTGGGTGTTTTTGAGGATCAGGCTGCTGCGAGTACTTTCATTGTGGCACAGAACAATTTCACGGTGGCTGTGGATGAGGCGGTGTCTGACCCTGGCGGTGCGGCTCTGCCCAGCGCGGCCGCACCGACCCCATCTCCGGGGGCACTGCGGCCACGGCACCGTCGCAACCACAGCAGCACGAGGAATTATTCCCAATGAAAGCTGCAGGGCAGGCTCAGGGCGAGCTGCTGGCCCTGAGCGACTCCCCGGTTCTGGTCCCCGATCCCGGTCCCGATCCCGGTCCCGGCCCCGATCCCGGTCCCGGTCCCGGCCCCCCCTGAGCCGGTGCTGCGGCGCCACCTGGCGGCCAGGGGGCGGAGGCGCGGCCGCTCCCGCGGGCGCTGAGGTGAGCTCGGGGGGGCTCAGGTGAGTTTAGGCGAGCACAGGAGGGCTCAGAGTGAGCTCAGGTGAGTTTAGATGAGTACAGGAGAGCTCAGGGGATTTCAGGTGAGTTTAGATGAGCACAGGAGGGCTCAGGTGAGCTCAGGAGACCTCAGATTAATTTAGGCGAGCATAGGAGAGCTCAGGTGAGCTCAGGGGATCTCAGGTGAGTTAGGTGAGCACAGGAGGGCTCAGGTGAACTCAGGGCACCTCAGATTAATTTAGACGAGCACAGGAGGGCTCAGGGTGAGCTCAGGGGAGTTCAGGCGAGCACAGGAGGGCTCAGGGAACCACAAGTGAGTTTAGGTGAGCACGGAGGAGTTGAGGTGAGTTTCGGAGAGCTCAGGCGGGCAGCGGCCGCCCCTCCGGCCCGGCGCTCCCGTGTTGTGTCGGGGGCCGCCCTCGCCCCCCGTGCCCAGCCTCGCGGGTCTCGGTTAAGCAGCGGCGGGAGCGCTGCCCCTCCCTCAGCGCGGGGCTCGCTCCGGCCGTGCTCTCCTGGTGTTCCTCACAGCCGGGAATGGGTATCCAGGAGAGAAGAATGCTACGTGTTTTAATCATTTTCCGAGACATTTTCCAAGAGCGGTGCTCTAATGCTGAGCTCAGCTTTCCACGGCAGGTTTTACTGGTTTGAGATGGAAAATAGCTGTTAAAAATGGAGAGGGAGGAAAAAGAAAACACCCCAAAGTCTAGCGATGACAGGTTGGAATACAATTAGCTGAGCCTCTCCTGGCTGGAAAGCCCTGCAATACTGGGGACTGCAGGAGACTCTTGGAATGATATTGCAAGAAGCTTGAAAAATATGTTCCATATTGTCCCTAAGCTTTAGGTGGCAGGGTGAAACAGCCAAATTTCATGGGTAGAACACATCAGAGAGTTCCTTATGTAATTCTCCTCTTTCATCATGGTAGTTTTATATATGTTTTCCAACAGAAGCACTTACCTGAATATGCTGTTGGCATTCTGGAATATTGCCATGTATCTGTGGGGTACACAACACAAATTAGGCCACAGGATTTCAAGGTTCATCAAGTTCCCACTCTTCTTGCCAGCTTATGCAGCTCAGAAATGGTCGACCATGAAGTTCAGCTTTTTAATATCCACAAACATTCTGGGGCAGAGAGGCTGATTCCAGGTCCATCAGCTGTGAGTGTGGCTTTAATGATTCCAATCAGTTTCCTGTGTCAGAATGTGAATGGAGCCCAGCAAAGAGCCAGTCCATTTTTAACTCCTCCTTCTGATTAACAAAAATAGTAGCATGTGAAGGTAAAGCTTCTTCCCCTAAATCAGGATTTGCTCCCTGGCTGCCATGTAAAAATAACTCCAGAACAATATCTGGAGATACCAGACCTCACCTCTTTCAGTTGTATCACTTGTAAATTGCTCATTTGCTAAATTAAGGTTGTTCCAAATCTTAGTTTGATGCAAGGCTTGGATGACACAGGCTGCTTTTCAGTGGGATTTACATGAGAAAAGATAGTGTTCTCCACCCTCACATACTTTCATTTCTGCTTTTCAGAGCTTTTCTTAGCTTCCTGCAGTACTGAGAATTGCTTTTCTCTTCATTGAGGGAAGGCTGGTGACTTTGACAGCTGCTGGGGTATCCATAGTCTGTCACACACAACAGCGAGTCACAAGAGCTGAAATTCTGCCTGCATCTCTCAAAATAGGTTAGGTAGTTAGCAGAAGCATTAACAGAGCCATTCCTTATACATTATGATTAATTGAGCATGAATTATGAATTATAGTTCACATTTGGTGCTCAGCATGCTGCTTAGGAACACTTGTCACATGTGGTACTCTTCCATTTTCCAGAAAGAATTAAAGGATGTTTATAGAGGAGAAGGAAGTATTTTGATGTTACTGTGGCATAAATTGGAATAGCTTCACTGTTCAGTGATTTCAGTTTGGATTTCATCCAGCATTACTCAAGGGAAAATTTTACCCAATTTTTATTGCATTTCTTCCTTCAGATATTTTGTTGTTTGTGGGTTGTGTGTTGTCTCTCCACTCCCATTTCAGGGGAGTTCCTCAGGTTTGTGACTTCACCTTTGTTCCTAATCCAGGTGCTGTAGGGCAGGCCAGCAATATTCTGCTTTTGGGACAAAAATCATATTTTAGACTTTTCATCTGTTTGGGTTGTTTTTAACAAGGCAGAAAATGAGTTTTAAAATCAATGTTATTTCACTACATCATTAACATAATGATAGTGGGGATGAAAGAGCTGTACTGAGCCCAGAAGAAACATTAAAAATTTAATACACTGCATTACATGTAAATTAGGACAGGTATTTACTCCACAATTTTGAAAAAGCAGGAAAACATAACTACATACTGGGACTGAAGAGGTTGTTCTGTTCTGGTGTTATGCTAACATTAGATCTTTCAGTTGAGTTCTAAACAGAATAATTCTGGTTAAACACCCAAAAATTGTGCTTCTTTCATCAAATTCACCCCAGCCTCTGAATCTTCTAATCCAAACCCCCCTGTTTGTCCCTCCAACACATTTCTCCGTGCCACCTCTTTTCTCTCTGTCCCAGCTGTGACCTTCAGCTCCCAAGGAAGGTCCTTGTTGCATGTAAAACCCTGGTGACAGAAATGGGATTGTCTGGGCTGGAGGCAAGAGCTGATTTGCACCCAGGGACCTCTGCTGGGCAGGTCCTGGGGAGGGCTCTGAGACCAGCACAAACCCTGTGACTGTGACACAGCAACATCAGCTTCTCCCAGCCTGAAGAGCCCCTCCAGGCCCTTCTTTCACTCTCACAGATCTGCACTTCATTGCACATTACAGATCACTTAAATCTTCTTTGGGGTTTGTTCTTTCTTCGTTTTTTGTTATTATTAAAATATTCAACACTTACAGTGTTACTTACAATGGGATGAAGTGGAGGGGAAAGAGTTCTTCACATCACTGATTTCTTTTGAAAATAATTCTGCCCTGTGCAGATAAATCCATGGTTCTAATTAAAACAGCTACATGTGTGAATGTAAATGGATTTTTGCTTCTGCTTTGAAGGTGTTCAGACATAGGTCTTGAAGCTTCTCTGTGAGCCTCATGGCTCTCCCATGGGATGTTTTCCACAGGACAACCACAATGCAGGTAATCAATTGTAAAGCACAAATTCTGGTAGTGAAACATCCATTTTTTAAGTAACTGTGAAGAGCAAGTTGAAAAGAAGATGTAGTTTGTCTGTAGAAAACTCCCAATCAGAGAAAGTGACGATGGTTTGGAACTGAGGATTTGTTGAAAAATCTGAGTTTACCCAGTCTTAGAGACCTTATTTTTACAAGCTCTAATACTTTCGATTTTGAGAAAGATCTTGCAAAACAAGATCCCTCTACATGTAATAGCCTGACTTTATTTAGAGGCAAGTATGTGCCAGAAGAATACATGAACTAAACAAGAAAATGTAGAATCACAGTGAAATCTGAATGAAATTAGTCAGCAAAGAGTAGAGCATGAAGAGTATCCTTATTCAAGGAAGATATAAGGAAGAGTTTTCTGGCTCTTACCCACAGAGTCTCTTAGAGACATGCCTTGACAAGCCTAAAGCACTAATGTTATTTATTATCTAAGGGCCAAGGGTACCACAGCAGAGGAACTAGGACATATTACATAAAATCTAAATATTTTAGCAGTAGTTATGGCTATTGTATATAGACTATAAATATACATTAATAGAATTTTTGAATGGGTGGAATTGGATTGCTCTGGACATTCTCTATTAATGTTCCTGGTTCCTACAAACTGCTAACACACCTCTATTGGTACTTAGTGCCATGTCTTAACTTATCCTACCTCATTATTTAATTAATATTTGTTTCTGTAAGTCTAATTTTAATAGTGTAGCTTTAAGCATATGAACTAATCCAAAATTCTTTATAATTAAGGTAGAACATATCACTAAAAATGTATTTTGTCCAGAACAACCTTTTTCCTACATTTATAAATTGAAAAAATATTAAAAAATTCACAGGGACCACTTTTGTAATCTTCTCTCAGCTTGCACAGACATGAATTAGTTATGCCTTGGACCTTTTAAGGGTTTTTTTTTCCCTAAACCTGTCTTGATTTGACCTTTAAGCTAGAGATGATGAAGATCATTCCCTGTGAGTCCAGGGTGAGGGGTTCTATCGGCAGTTTTGATCCCAGCCTTGCCATGCAGTGCCCAGCTGCACAGTCAGCCAGCCTGTTTTGCTGACCTCTGCTGTGCTAAACAACCTAGCCTCGGGTTTTTTTGGAGTGAATCTTGATTCTCTTTTATTTTAACAAACATTTTCAGCCCCTAGAACTTCTCAGCAGAAAGGGTGTTCCTCCTATCCCCTGCCCTTTCATTACTCCTTTGTTTTGACACCTTTCAGTTTATTAACTTCACCCACTGTGGATGTGGTGCTGGATTTAGTACTCTGATCATGGCTGAGGCAGTATCGTGTCTAAATAGCTTATTCTTTAAATGCTGAGGCACATCAGGATTGTATTTTGGCCATGAGGAAAGAGGAAGATGCCCATGCCCACAGATTTCTGCAGTTTCTGTGCCTACTGAGTTTGTCTGTGGTTGTGTCTTTGCTGCTGGTACATTTTCTTTCAGAGGGAGGATATACTACAATACTTATCTTCTCTGTGCTTGTGCTGGCTCTCGGGGGAAATTTGGCCTTTTTAGTATGCAGTTCAAACACTGTCTGAATAGGAGTCATGGTTTGGATAATAATTTTTCAAACAAATTTAATACAGTGATTTCCTTGGGATGAAGATAAAGTACCGTTCCATCCAAGATGCACCTAAAGGGCAACTTGTATGAGTTAAGTCTACTGAAACAGAAGTGACAGAATATCAATTTGTTTTCTAACTTCATGTCATAGTTGAGAATCAAATAAGCAATTACACAAGAGTAAATTGGATTTATTTCAGTATCAGATTTGCAGTTCACTTGTTGGTTTATTTGATTGAGATAAAATAGCCCTTCATTTTACAGTAAACATGCTCAAGTATTACATTTGTTTCTTGGCTCCTTCAAGAGCTTGTAGTTCCTCAGCCTAGAGTTGAAAACATTCCTGATACATAACATGTGACTGACTGACTTAACACCAGAAGCCTTCCCTGTAGCAAGGTGATGAACAGTCCCAAATGTCTCTCGCTTTGCAATGAGGTGACTTCTAAACTGGTGCCAATTTATTCATGACAACTTCTTCCATCATTTGCATTTACCAAAACACCAAAATTAAGTGTAAAAATAAGACTTCATACATATGTATTTGCTTAGTCGAAGGCTTCAACCAAGAGTAAATATAGATCCAAGTTATATGACCCAAAAAGGGTAAAATTTTATCTTTTGTTTTAGAAATATGGCATTTTGAGATTCTTCCTAGATTTTTCCAAATATTTGGATGCCTATAAATAATCCAAAGTGTCCTACTAAAAGGAAGAAAATTTCAGCAGGCTTCCCCTTTCTGTGTACCAAAGAGCTCTTATTGTCATTTGCTTTGTTACTAACTGTGATTTACACAAATGTTGCTGCTCCCTAACACTACCTAAGGCTCCTAGACAGCTCCAAGGATTACTGCAAGGAACTGAATGTGCTCACTTCTTGGCCTCCTGCTCAAGGTGATGGAATTGCTTTCTTCCCCTGCACTCACCCACCATGTATTTTGCAAAATGTGTCAAATCAGACTCTCCCAATTCCATTTTCTCAATCTGAATTAATTATGGTGGAGAGAAAAAGATCATGATGCTTTTGTTTCAGTTCATCTTTAATACAGAATTATTTTGGAACATTCTATTACAAATTACTTCTGTATTAAAAAAGCACATTTTTTATCTAGAATTGTAACGCCTCTCTAGGCCAAACAGAATTTTGATGAAATGTATGAAGCTTTTTGCCAAATCTCTGAGCCACTGAGAGTCATTCCATTCTACACAAATCAAATTCGTGCATTTATAATAAGTGTTAAAGAAAATCCAAACATGACAATTGAGGTTTTACAAGCCTGAAAATTATAGCCCAGCCATGATAAGTGATGTTCTGACAGCAATGAAACTGAAATTTGGCGGCCAAAAGCCGTATTTAGCTGTTTGCTGGAATGGTTGTGCTCACCATGAATTCTGAAGGAGAGGAGCAATCCCGGCCACGTAGTTGCAGTGCATGCAACGTGCAAGAGACAGCCAGGGATCCACATGCAGAAAAACTGCTGCCAGCCACAGGGATGAGCTCAGTCAATTAAAAGCTGAATTAGCCTCTAAATGAGGGACTCGGAGGAGCTGGAGCCACACAGCTGGAGCCACACAGCTGGAGAAACACAGCTGGAGCCACACAGCTGCCGCTCTGCTGGAGCTCACAGGCGCTGCCTGACCCCGTGCTGCCACTGCCTGCTGGGGTGGGAAGTGCAGCACTCACTTGGGGGTGCTCCCAACCTTCCACAAACTCTGAATTCAGGCCTCCTGTTCCTGCTCTTTGCAAACATTTCTTAAGTCATGACTGGATCTTCTTATTGCAATTATTTCTCTAGATTCTTTCAATAAAATAATACTATATATTAATAGTGTGTTTATTTTTCTAGCATCCTGATTTGCAGATAGGAAACATCAAATTCATCTGTGTTTCTATGTGTGCCTCTTTGGTTCACCTGCTAGCATGTTCTGTAGTATTGGGATGGAAGGGATCCTGAAAACTCATTTTGACCTTGGGGAAAATCAGAAGCACTTAAGCCATTCTGACAGCTTATTCATCTAAACTGTTTTTGGAGACCTCACAACTTCTCTAAATGATCTTAACAGTGCATAGAAAGTTTTGTTAATGTATTTCTAAATATTTTATTTTTGTAAATGAACTCAGAACTATTAATTGCTTAATTGCTCAGAACTTATTATTGCTTAATTGCAATATCTACTAATAATGTCTCAAGGTATATAATACATATTTTCATTTATCTTTTTTCCCCTGATGACACAGCTCAGATAGGTTGTGTCACAGAATTTCCCACTTCCAATGTTACTCCATGCTGGCTTAAGGACTTGGATGGTTTGCTTATTGGCTTTTAGCAAGGGGTGGTAAAGAGTACAGCACTTTCTCCTCCACAAGATTTTAAATTGTTCCTGTGACACTTGTGCTTGGTCAACAGTAATATTTTGTAGGCTAGTCCAGAGGAGGAAGCAAATGGCAATGTGAGACAAAGAACAGCAAAGCCAGAAGTGTTTCTCCTTGTTCAGGGTGCTCGTTTTTATTTCTCCATAGTAAGACAAAGTGTTTTTTTAGCCCTTTTGCACAATTACTTAGAAATCCGGGGAGGGGTTGCTCTTTTCACTCATTTCCACTTCCTTTCCAGTCCAGCTGTGTCAGAGGACAAGATCACTATCCTCATAGTCTTTACTGCTCTGAAGGAGAGCAGTTTGTGAGAGTGCTGCCTAATAGGCTTCTGACAGAGCTAGCTGGGCAAGTTTAAAATTTATAAATGGATAGTCTGAACTGTGTCAGATAAATTTGCTTGAGGAAGTGTAGGAATGTTCCTGTAAATGTTTTCAGTAGAGTTATCTCCACCAGGGGATGGTGACAAGTACTAGCAAGCCTTGGAGGACGTAAGAAAAATGAGTTGGACATGTGATTCAAAGATACTGAAGGCTCAGAGCTTGCCACAATACTGCTTTTAGGGGACTGGCCAAGACCCTAAGAACAGGCAGCAGTGTTTTTGCAAAGGAAGGGTTAGAAATGTTAGGCCAATGTGGAGTTAAGAGCTGGTGTCCTGTAGCCAGACCCCAGGGCAGGTATGGTACCAGCCACTTTCTCTGGGCCACTTGCATTGCTGTAAGTCAGGAGCCAGCATGGTGAATCCAAAGATGCCCTGCTGGGAGAGCAAAATCAGGCATCATTTCCATGTGCTGGGATTTATTTGCTGTTCAGGATTTACAGTCATCTCTGGCAATTGCTTCTTGCAGCCACAAAACCAAGTATATCCTATACTGAAGCACAGAAATAACAAGATTTGAATGTCATTAGGGGCTGCTCCTACACATCTTGTATTAAAGCAGCTGAGTGTTTAACCCATGAATAGAACTCCTATTATCTTTGCTTTTGAAACCTCAGTATAGATCACTTAACCACTCTGCAAGAAATCCCGTGAGAGACCAACAACAGCAGGGAACAAAGTCGGGCAAGAAATAGCAGATTGTATCTTCTAGACCTTTCTAAATACATTTTTCATATGAGTGCAGTCAACTTGAATATTACTCCTAATATAGATTAACTTAAGACAGAGTTTTGCAGAGCATGAGACTGAGAATTTGGCCAGATAGTTTTTTCACTGAAAAGCTCTGCCAATTATATACAGCACAAAGGAGAGAATAATGCATGAAATGCATAATATGCCTTTTTCTTCACTACATGGGGCTTAAAAATAAATTATACAGATCCTCTTTGCATTTTTCATCTGTGCTCAGGTAAATCTAAGTCTGAGGTAAGAATCTGTTTCAGTGGAGTTCATCTAGCAGAATGAGCTACCAAATTTGTGGGTTCAGTTTCCAGGCAAGAATGTGGCCATTTGAGAAGTTTCAGTGTTGTATAGGATCAGCTCTAGTCTCATCAACAGTTGTGTAATTCTGGAGGACCAGGATTAAGGAGGTAATAGCAATGTGAGATCTGCCTGTATAAAACTTTTTGAGAAGGAATCTAGAGCCTCTTTTTTTGGCTAACAAGCAAATTACCTTATTCACTAAAATATATTTTAGGAATAGTAGCTGATCTGCATAGCATCATTTTGTAAAGCAGCAAAGCTCCTAAGTACTAAGTAATTTTGATTGAAACCCTTGCATATGTCCCCAAATTCAATGGGACCATACACGTCATTAAATGCTTTCTTGGGTTGAGACCTAATTGCTTGAATTTACAGGAATTTCAGATGCTTGTTTACATCACTTTTCAGTGAAAGAAAGATCTAATGAAAACTTCACTTTCACTGATCAAGAAAGGTGTGTGCCACTATTAGGTCAAATTTCAATACTAGAAGCCATCCCAGGGCAAAAGAGCCATATGTCACTTGAGTCACTTTGTTGAGAATCAGATTGTATTGAAATGGCTCATTCATGTGTTGTCAAAATTTACTACGATTAAGAAGTTGGATTAAAATTCATCAAAACATTTTGTTTGATCTTAAGGGTATATACTTGCACAGTATATACAAATAACTTGTTATATGGACTTCCTGAAGCATTTATTTTATACTCCAATTTGGAGAATACTTGAATTGTTTTAAGAGCATGGTGTAATCACTTAGGGTCTACTTATTTTCCCTTTCATTGAATATCTCATTTCTTTTCTTAATTTTCTCTGCCTATACAAGAAACGTAACACCTTTTAGCATCAGTCCTGGGGCAAAGTACTGCAATTTAAATTCCAATCCCTAATCTGTATTCTGTGAGCTACACTTTTATCCATGGCATCTCCTTGTCTATTCAAAAGGCCTATACATGTATATCCTGGGTTTTGTGCATACAGGCATTTAGGTATTTGAGCAACTCTGCAATGCAGCACGTGGACTACACAGGCAGGTGTCTCCTGCACGTCACTGCACCACTCCAACAGTGGCAAACACCTCCTGGCCTTTGGGAGCAGAATGTTCTCCAGGCAAACGAGTTGTCAGGTGTGTGTCATACCCACAACTTAATAATGAAATAGGTGAAAGGAACCAGTAATTTCAGCACTGAGCTGTCATGGCAAGAGCTATTCAAAAGGTAGAACTGCAGTCTCCATCTTATAAGGCAGAACTGAGTTAAGTAGAAGCAGCAGAATTTAGTATCTCCCTCAGTGAGACCACAGAGCAAACAAGCCTCTGCCTCCAGCAGCCCTCACTGAAGAGCCAGCACATCCACAGTGCTTCTCTGTGAGATGAGTATCAATTTTCAAAACTGATGGAGCTGCAACGGCAGCACCAACCCATGCCCTCTCTCAAAAGTGGTTACAGCAGTATGTGCTGTACTGTGGTGTAACTGGCCCATCTCCACACACACCTGATTTGTGCAGCTGCAGGCCAACACACCAGCAGAAAAACCACTGAGTACAAGTGTGTGCAAGCCAGCACTGCGTAGTAGCCTCTGCTCAGGCATGGTCAGCAGCACAGCTCTGCAAATTGCAGGGAGCTGGTTTGCTTTGTGTGAGGTTGCTGATGTGGACAGATAGGTTCACCAGCTCTTTTTCCTTCAAGTTCATCAAAGCAGAAATCATTACAAAGCCCAAACCATACAGACCAACACTGGGATTAGCTCAGTTGGTTGGAGCATGGTGCTGATAGTGCCAAGGTTGTGGGTTGGATCTCTGTATAGGCCACTCACTTAAGAGTTGGACTTGATGATCCTTATGGGTCCCTTCCAGCTCAGAAGATACAATATATGACACAGTCATCTTTGCCATACATGGACTAATGCCTTACTCTTCCAAAAAAAGCCCTGTATTTCTTTTAAGGCACATCAAATACCTTGTCTGAAAACTCCCTTTTCTTGTAGCAACCAAATTACAGCCAAACAGGTTTTTGCACCTGCTTTTGCTAATGACTTTCTAAATACAGAAAGATTAATGATAGTTATCAAGTTTGTTTGCTTAGATTTGTATAATTGTTTTTGCTCTGTAATATCCCACATAGCCCATGGTGTTGGCAGACCAGTGTCAGAGGGAAGCTGAAACACTCTTTTTCCAACTCTGCTGTTCGAAACTACAGCAGGAAATCAGGCTACCTGTTCAGTTCCCCTCTCCCAGGGAAAATGGCTCAAATGCACTTCCCTCACTCCCTGCCCTGGGAAGCTTTGTCCAAGGGTTTGGAGACTTTATGCAGAAGCTCAGGCAAATGTCCCTGTCACATGTTGGCAAAGAGTCCCAGCTCCTGGGACCTGACATGCTGTGCTCTGTGGGACTGCCCAGTGTGCACAAGGGACATGACTGCATCAGTGGTAGCAAGTGATCTGTTGAGGCTGCCAATACTGGGTTTGACATACTGTCATAAACAATGTTTCCTGACAGAAAAGCTTGTATTAGATCAATTACCACAAAATGCCTCTGTTTATGAAGAACTGTCATACTATTTAATCAGATATGTTTTCAGAGCAAGTTTTCATACAGATGAATTTGTATCATATCAGGAGCTTAAGAATAAAACTTTGTCTTTAAAATACTGTATTTTTCCAGTGTTAGGAAAAATGAAAGACTATTAAAATCTTCTTTAAAACATTGTTTCCTTTCTAGTTATTCTTCCTGCAGCAAGTGATAGTGATATCTCAGTAGAAGTTTAGACACATAGAATATGTTTCAGGTGATCACTGGGATAAATCTCTACATATACTTTGCACTGGTATGTCATTGTAGTAAATGTAGTCTAAAAACTGTTGGGTGTTCTGAAAAACTGGCTAATCATGTAAACACAACCTACTAAGTCACTTTTAGTGAAAAAGTCTCTTTTTTCCATCTCTTCTCCTTTGATTATCCTTCTTTGTTTACCACTTGTCTTTTTCCATCAAGTGGACAGACAGAAAAAAAAGCAAAACCTAGAATGAAAGCCCAAGCCAAAGAAACCTTCTGCATCTAAACAAAATGCTATTTGCAACAGGCAGTGGTTAGTTCTAATTTAGATAATCCAAAGTAGGTCACCTTCATGAGTCTTCCAGACTTTCCAACTTAGCAACTCAGATGGATAATAAAACAATTTTTAGTTAATGAGAGAACATCAGAAAAAAAGAACTGCAGGAAGCTGTGAACTGCAGTATCTCCTTACTGAGACAGAATGCCACATGGCAAGAACAGATGGGTAATCCTTCCGTGATTATCCTCGACCACTGGCTGAAAGAAAAAGCTGTCACAACATGGAGGGCTGTATATAAAGTACATATACAGCCATTTCCCCTCATTGATAGTAAAAGGTTTTATATGCAAGAGATTATAAAGAAAAAGAGATGCTTTAATGTGATGGTGAAGGGAATAACTCTTCCATTTTCCTTCACTTCCTGAAGTGGAGCATATGCCAAGGTCCCAAACTAAATTTATCTCTCAGAAGGAAGAGACATCACACATTCCACATCCATATTACGTATTTCATACAAACTGAACGTAGCACTTGCTTTTATTGTCCTTGAATCCTGACACAGTATGTTCAGTTGATAATTTATAGACTGTGTTAACAGAATGAAATGTTGGTGTCAAAAATTTGGATTTTGCATATTCATTGACACCAGAGTTTGCATTTGTGATGTGGAAAAATGAAACCAGAGTGGATTAAGAAACATTTGCTGGAGTCTCAAGTTTTACAAAACCACCAGAATGGAAGGTATTTATTGCATGCAGTGGTCACATCTCCTTTGACTTTAGTTCTGCCCATGCACATAAAAGAGAACCTGAATTTTATAACCCCCTTGGAGAGTAGCCTAATGTCAAATGAGTCACCTGGCAAAGAATCTTGGGGGTTTTTTTATGAAAAGAAAATATGGAAGAGTGCATATCCATGGTACAGGATACCTGAATGGTGAGAACACACATGTAAACCATAAAATGACTGAATTGCAGAACATGAAGTTAATGGTGGTTCTGTGGTTCCAAAAAAATCAAAACACACTTCCTCTACCTTAAGCATAGCAATATGCCAATGTTTAAAACCAAAAAGCAATGTTTTGGGAACTTGTTGCAGAGCAGGCAGTGACCGGCAGTCTGAGATGGTGAAATTCTCAAGGAGTAATTCCCTATCCTGTTTGCTCTTTCAGATTTGATGCTTAGACCAGTAAGACTGCCAGACTCCCAGGGGAAAGGTCTATGTCCTCCATAGGCACTAAAGGGATTAGGACTTGTGTCTTGTTCTGGTAGTGATGGATGGAAAAAAAGAGAAAGACTTTGTCACTTCAGGGAAGAAGCTCAATCTTCAGAAGACATTGCTACTGTAGATTACTCGTTAAAAACTGCTCATGGCCTATTTCCAACCTTTTCTCTTCCTCAGGCACATTCCTTAGGTGCTGTGATTTTTTTGATATCATAGGAATATACACAAATTTGCTATTTGTTCTGTATTCTTCTCAGATTTTAAGACTGAGTATATTAGAGATACCTGTTCTTAGGCAAATCAGTTCATTCACCTTTTTCCCCTTCATCTCATAACACATTTCCAAAATCTAAATTTTGATGTGATAAGGACTTGACTGTTTTTAAGAAAAATGCTAATCTTCACTCTGAAATAACTTAGTCTTCCACTGATTACAGAATGTGCTTCAAAACCGCCTATGAGTCAGGCTGTGAGCTGGAGTTCAGATAAGCCTGCAGTGTTTGTTCACCAGATGGACCATAAGCTCTGCAAAGTAGAGCATGGGATATTGCTTATTAACACTGCTCCCAAGTTCACTTATTTCTTTGTACAAAGTCTGGTTACTTGATGCAATCTGAGACTGTATTTACACTGTTAGGAGGAGGAAACAATTTTTTTATAACAGGATAGGTAAATCTAGCTAAGGAGATCAGACTAAAATGGAACTGAGTATGGTTCTTTTATTACATCATTTTAAGTAGGCAAGATTGATATCCTCCATTTCTCAAACACACCCACACTGAATTTACATACCTGTGCAGTGGCAAAAAAATATTTAAATCAATTATGTCTTGGGATTTTAGAGCAAATTAGCCAAGTCACAGTTGTTACCTGTGCTTAAAACACCATCTCTTTGACAGTTATGTGCAACCAACATAAAACTTATATAAGAATCAAATCTGTTTTTTTCTCTTATATACCTTGTGCTAGATACTAATTCTCACCTAACATGGGCAACATGGGGAATTTTCAGAGTAGTAACTCAAGTGTCTTCTGCGTAACCTGATTAAATATTTTCTGATGCAACCACAGCTCAATCAAGCTGCCATTATTTGTAAACATTATAATAAAAAATTAATTTAACAAATTTATGCAATTTCTGATTTTAGTTTCTTCTTTGGATTGGTACAGTTAATTTCTTCAGTTTCTGTGATTTTTTTTCATATTCTCAAGATGCTCAGCATTGCCCTTTTCCCTTTTTAGTTTGAATCAGCCCAAGGAAAAAAAAATATTATTAGTTATATTCTCTTCCTTCTATTTGGCTGTTTTCTTTAGCTCAGAAGAAGGAAGTTTTGAACAGCTAGTGGTCATTGGTTATACCACAGTTTTAAAAATGAATGTCATAACTACTGCACTGTCTTTTCCAGATTTTTCATGCCTCTAAATATGGGGAAAGGAGGATGTTGAAGGAGTCTGCTCCTCTCTCTGCTCTGCTTTTTCTGTCAGTGCAGAAGTGTCTCCAACTGGGGCTCCCACCCATACACGGGGCTGGCTTTACACTGCAGACTCAGATCTTTATGGCCTATAAATTATTGTGGTTTGGATACAAATCTTCTCTCCAGAAAGGCTTTCAGTAGGACATGTGTGAGACTGAGCATGCACTGGTGTTCCTCACTGCCCTATCAGTCACAGTAATTTAATATACAGAGATTAGGAACACCCAGAGACATTTTCCAGCAAAAATTACCCCATAAAATCTGGAGGAAATTTTCCAATTGGTCATAAAAATTTTAAGAACCATGGATCACAAGTCCATCACAATTACTGCTGTGCTCCTTTTATAGAAAGCAAGGTTGCCCTGTGCTGAAGTATTGCCTGCCTTGGGTGTTGCTGTTAGGGCTTTTAGCCATTTTAGGGTATCCATGGGAATGAGTCTCCCATTTCCCAATGAGGTATGCAGGATTGGAATCAGGTCCTGAGGCTCTTGAGAGCACTTGGGCATTTGGCCTCTTCAGAATCTGCTTGTTTTTTGGCACCATGAACACCTCTTGCCATCTACAAGCCCAAGGGAAGGCTGCAGGGAGCAATCACTTACTAGGACCATAACTTCCTTTTGAAGAGCAAAGAATTTAATCCCAAATGGAAGATGCTTTTATCTTGTATTTGTCAATTTGCTTGACTGTGTTTATAATACCCAATTATTTGATAGTTTGTAATAAAAATTATCCATCACCTTCCTGAGCTGTGCAGAATCAGTCAGAATATTCAAGAACACTTTGAGCCTTTTTCATTTCTTTGTTGTAACAGCTCACTTCACTGGGACCAGCAAATCTGATGCATGTGCAACTGGTGTGGAAGCCCAACACTGTCAGAATTTGTTATCATGGGCTCTCTGCCATCACCCCAGCTGGCAAAAATGGGACACGGTTCCAGTGCATGAATGGAAGGTCAGCCAGACGATGCTCTGCTGTCACACAGAGAGGAGCCGTTCTGGGCAGACTTTCCTGGAAGTTACTAATGATGTATTTTGACCTCTCTGTTTTAGAGACACCTTGCAGTCAGCGATACTCAGAGAGTGGCACTCTTTGAAACTGACATGTACTTCATCTGCTTGTGAAATGTTGCAATGAATAAAGCTCCTGTAAAATTTTATTTGTAACCTCACTGGATCATTAGGAAAATTCCCTTAATAAAGGATGCTTCTGAATCTTATTACTTGTTTCATTTTCTTCAGATCAGAAACTAAAGCACTTCCAATGGAAACAAAATCCCACTGGTCTGTGCAGATCCTACCTGGCTGTCATTTTAAAAAGCAGCTGTTCTTACCTGGAGATAGTATTTTTTACCTTTGGATTTGGTTTGTAAAGTGGAATTAGGCTTAGAAAAAGAGGCACTGTGCAGGCAGATTAAAAAAAAACTCCCTACTTCGGTTCTATCATCAGATAATGAGATCTTTCAGATTAGAAAGCCAATATCAGTATGGGAGAAAAAGGCAACTGAACTCGTCCGTTATGTTCACTTTTTGAGACACTGGGCATTCAGTTACAGTCGTCTTGTGCCTGGTCCCTGCAAACCTCACCGGGCTGTGGAGGTGTTGCACCTTGCTCTCGCTCTCAATCCGCTGAGGCGAAATGATGCCAGGGACCCTTTTGCTTCAGGGGAAGAAAAAAAACAAAAAAACAAAAAAAAACAACAAAACCAAATAAAACATCACCT